>OU015473.1:112500-257500 GCA_907164805.1 Brachyptera putata
ATTTGCCAAAAATGTAAAAAAAAGACTTTTCAATGCAAAATAAACATGCTTTTTAAATAATTAAATTGTTTCGTTCAAAAGTTCTCATAGATTCGTGTCCCCTGCCGCCCCGGTGGCTAAGTCAATTCGCCAGCGGTAGTAACTGAAGTCACTGTTGGGCGTGGGTTCGAGTCCCGCATAAGGCATGGGTTTTAGTAAATGCCCTTTCACCTATAATCTCTTCATAGTTTCATTATCACCCGCTCATTCGTACCCCCGTATAACCTAGCTGTTGATGGGGTCGCTGAGCAATATTGTATAAAAAATCGTGTCCCTTTTGTTTTCGAGTAACTGTAAATAAAAGTGTAAAAGTTGGCCTAAATATAACAAAAGTAATGGGTTACAATTTTGTATATATTTTTTCATACATATGAAATGGAAAGTAAAGTTTATTTGAAATTACAAAATCCTTGTAATAAACACAAAAATACCCATATAAGAGGAATATAAATTTTCACTGATGGCAACTAGAATATAATATATATTTTTTATTGGGTTCAACAACGCACTGTTATGATGGTGCAGATCTATTGGCGTTGGATGGATGATTAATGAAATGAAGGTTTCTTGGGTAATGGGAAGGAAGTGGTCGTGGCCTATATTGTGCGAACCATCCCGTGGCCTAGACAACAGAGAGCAACCACGATAAAACCCTGTAAAGATGGTCGGCGGCGGGGATCGAACCTGGTTCGTAATTCCCCTCGCCTCCCACATCACATGAAGCGAGCGCGGTAACCACTGCGCTGTGATATAATAATGTATGAGTGAGATGAGATCGTCAATACGTCGTGTCTAAGAGTGCTCTGCCCCGCAGGTAAAGTGGATTTTATCGCGTCCTCGCATCAGTAGTGACACATAAATGCCATAATCCAAGAGTATTTGCCCCGCAGGTAAAGTGGACCACAGTGGGTCCTCGCATCAGTGGTGACACATAAATGCCATAATCCAAGAGTATTTGCCCCGCAGGTAAAGTGGACTACATCGGGTCGTCGCACCAGTGGTGGCACATCATCATTGTGGGCGCGCTCTACTACTGGCACAACACCGGCATCCAGTACGTCGAGTACCGCATGCACCACGCATGCGCGAGCGACATGCGCTTATGACGACAGTAACGAGCTAGGGCACAGCGACATGTATCGTGACGTCACAAGCGACCTGCAGTTCGACTGAACCACACTATCCCAGCTCGCGACTAGTTCCATGCCAGGCTGTGGGTACACTTCACGCTCGTGTTGGACAAGATACAGTTTCTTGCTGATCTACTCGTCTAGGTCTGCAATCAGTGTGACTTTCCTATCGGAAGAGAGGGTTACAAGCTAGCTGGATTCTGCCAGCCCGCTTGGCGCGCTTCCTAGCGGGCGGAAAGTCATACTAATTGCGATCAAGTCGATGGGATGGGAGGTGTGAACAGGGAATTGGATCTTGTTCTAACATAAGAGTGAACTTTCTTGGTGGTCTATCGATATGTCTATCGATATATATACATATATAAATTTGTTTTCGGCTTGGAACTAGTTAGAAGCTGAGCAAGTGTGATTGGTTGAACTCCCATCACAAGGTTTGCTCTGATTGGTGGTGCTAGCATCTACGTCACGAATAGAGAATGCCTCATCTTGAATACGTCATAATACATGTCGAACTCTTATCGGAAATATGTCTTCTCTTGTGATTTTCCTCGAGATTTATAAATTGTTTTAGTATGTTTAATATATTGATGTTTTGCATGGGAACTTTATGAGCGTGGTAAATAAAGGCAGTCTGGCCAGGATGATGACATGATATGCTAAGAAATAAATTCAAAAAAATCGCAGTGAATGTGGTGTGTCTTGATGTTGAAGTGCTTTGCATCGGAAAGTTAATACAAGTAGAAGGCCAAAGATCTGATCAGCAAAGCACTTCGAAGAAAGACACGACACTTTTTACAATGTCTAAAAAGTACTTGTGGCTCGTCGAGACGAAATTGGTAAACATTGATTTCCCTGCAAAACTTCAATATCGAAAGATGTGATGCTGTTTCGTCACAGAATTATTGTATCGCAATAATATTTTAGATTAGTTTTACCAAATTTTAGTTGATTTTCATCAATTAAAGAAGTGTTTATATGTTCACCTATGCAGTCAAGATATTGCTTTTCGAATATATTGTTGAGCAGTGAGATTTATTTATATAAATGATTGTATTTCTAGATGGATTATTTGAGGAATGAATCAGTTAACATGTACAAGAAATCAGTGTAGACAATGGATAAGGTGATCTTTCTTATTGTTCTGAAAGATCACCAAGTCAATTCTTGACTGAGTTGAAAGGTCAGCCAATGACAGCAAGATCGAGTAATATTAGTCGACACTCGACATTCTACGTCACCAGAATGCTCGCTAGAGCTAGGGCTAGACTGACCCCACCACATTACATGCAATAAGCAACACTACGGGCATTACCAAGGTCATCAGACTCCAGCCTACGTCACGCAGACTCGCGCTCACGGAATCTCCCGACAGAGTAGCGTCCTACTCACCTATATATAAACATATAATAATCCTAAGTACAGATAGAAACTCGCAGCTCGAACCAAAGTAAAAGTCCTTTTTCTACTCGACTGAACAAAACAAACTTGTGTTACTACATAGGAGTCGACAGGTATCTAACGAACAGAAAATGGACTTTGACTTTCGGCTCGGGCTCCAAATGCACAGTTCAGTTAGTGAATAGCATATATACATGTAGATTTGTTTAATATTCGGGGCTTCCATTTGTTATGTTTGTAATGCTGTTGATCTGATGAAATGTAGGTTTATAAAATTGCACATGTTTTACTGAGTGGATAGCATGGGAAACATGTGTTAAATGACCCGTGTGGTTCAGTCGATACATCGATTTAATTGATCGATATGTCGATACCTCGATATATTAAGTATTACTGTACTGAACTGTTTCAAACACTTTCCACGTAATGGAAATGACTGTATGGTCAATTGTGAGGTTCCTCAAACCTTGGATTATAGCTAGTATCTTACCGATGGATATGCAACAGCGTTCCATAGCTGTGCAGCCAACAAAATACAAAAATCACAAATATGCTGTTATGCCGCGGTACAAATTACAATACTTCATTATATATTGCATCACGCATTCTACTTATGGTTGAAATTATATCTTCGATAATGTTTTCATACATAAAAAAGGAACGGCAAATATAAGTAGGTACGTATTTTTTCTCTGAGATTTTCTCTTTGGAGAAGATATTTCGTGCAAATCGGAAACTAACAGTACCAAGTAATCGTCAAGATTACAATAATACAATGTTCAATATAATTTCAACTCAATTCACCACACATAACTGGAAGGTCCTGCAGTTAACCCTCATGTTTGTCAGCTCTGGAGAGAGTCTGCTCCAGGAATAAACAAGAGTAGCTTATCCATAGCGCTATAATCCAAGCTCGAATTACCCACTTGACCAATATTCTGCACCATCAAAACAGTTCTTCTGCAAGGAACTCAGATGAGTGTGGAAGAGTGAAACGAAAGAGGAATTATTAGTTGAGAAAATGATATCAAACTGTGAGTTATATTACTAATAGAGCTGTCTTATTTTCTACCAAGTTCAAGCGAGTGAGGTGGAGAGCCCATGGGAGTCGATTTAGTGGAGTATCAGTATTCTGGTGATAACTTCTGAACGGTACGAGGTATGGACATTCTGAAAACGAGAAAACACAGATAACTATTCATCTCAGATCGCGTGACAATCAGGCGATATGAGAGGAATAGTTTTTACTTACACCATCTGAAAGGTATTGGAAATATCCGTGAATCATCGTTCTTAGAATTTCTATATCTCATACGGTTCGTAAAATATCACCCAAAAAATGATATTTCGCTAAATCAACCCCCACCGACTCTCAATTCGATTCAAAATTGAGTAGTAGAATAGAAAAACAAACTTTTCCACAATTTGCGCACCTCGTATTTTCAATACCAATCTGTTGGATGATGAAAAGATAAGTTCATCCTTCCATTTTCGCTCGCTGGAAATTGTTCAAAGACCTGATGTTATATCGAGATATGAAATTTCAATCTGGGAGAAAATATTCTCGATCGAGTTCGAGTGTTGATGTCGATCGAGATATTCGAGACTCGAACGGCCCCGATTATCTCCAAGGCTCGTCCAAAGAAACGTGTAATCAGATGTGATCATTGACTTGTCAAGTCCTTTGTTAGAAATATTCAGATGTTGATTCGGTTGCTGTTGGTCCAAATTAAGCTGGTTTTAATGGGATTAACATTTGTTATTTATTGTTAGAGATTGTATCGAGTGCAGTTTGTGATTGCATTGAACTATTGTTACTATTGTGACATGAGTGATGCTCAATTGTGTCGACAGGTTGCCGGCAGTTGAGCAACCTAACAAATGTATAACATGCTACTAAGCATACATGATACTAAGCGCATGAGTGATATTTAGGTCTGTCATGTTAGAAGTCTTGTTACAGATGTGTCCTGGATGACAGGTGATATGAGGATGTTTACAGGAAGGTCTTGAATCATCACAGAAGCTTCTCTTTTCTCTCAAAGACTTCTTTCCTGACAATTACTTGTAATAAAGTGCAACATTCTCAATAAAACACACTGTCTGTAAACAAATGCTAATGTTTACTTTATTTTCGATTCCATACATAAATATAATTATCATATACAGATCTGTACACATTAATATATGATGGGATGTATATTATTATCACTGGAAAATACCTCCTCGTCGGAGAATCGAACCACGGACCTTATGCTTGACACACATATGCTCTTACCATCTTAGCTAACGACGGGGGTATCTTCCAATGATATCAATGTGTGTGTATTGGTACAGATGGAGGTTGAGGGGTGGAGATATATTCTACCAATTCAGACAAACATTACACATACTCAAATACAGACACATAACCTTATAACTATGAACATATATACAGAATATTGATGAATAACACGCCCTGAACTCGGCGCTTGGTTGACTAAACGAGCGAACGCCTGCCTGCTCTTCGACTCACTTCATATGTAATGACTCAGAATAATAATCAGTACACATTCTGAATATCCCAATATTCCCGTATAGTAGATTCACATGTCTTTGTTGTGGACTCCGTCTGTTGTTCAATTCATCACCTCATGTCTGGAGTCCCTGTCTCTCTAGTGTCAGTCATCAACACCACACGACCGCTGGGAGGCCAGCTAGGTCCACTAGATTCGTGGTCAACCACAAGAAGTCTCTAATGTTAACTGAACCAGGTGGCAGTCTCTTGGAGCTAGCTAGCCTGGTCTCCTGTACAAGATGAACCCAGTCTTAACCTGAACCCAAGGTACAAGGTGGCTGTGTATGGGCTGTTGATATAGGATAATACCGCTTTTCTTTTGCTTCTGGTATTATCGTCACTGAAATCGGATGAAATCGTACTGGGATGTGCCCCCTGGAGCTAGCTAGGCTGGGACGTTATTTGAAGAGCGCTGGTTGGGTGTAGAGACAGTCTTCTAGGCTCACCGCGTCATGCTGGCCCGGTTAGCTGAAGGAGGCTCAGTGATCACCTGATGTCAACAGCAGTACTGGGCGCTGTTATAGCTGCCAACAAGAGAGAAAACGCTGGTGAAGACAGGGAGACACGTGTGTGAAGACAGGGAGACACGTGGGGCAAGAGAGAGAAAGGACGTTCTATTCTGGTTCAAGCTTGTCGGGTGACCGGATGACGTCACGTCTGGTCCAGCTTACCTCGAAGTGCTGCAGATCGTCGTCTTCGTCGATCAGCATCTGCCTGCTACCGTAGCGCCTCCTGCGGGCAAAAGACACATCTCAGGTACAAGAGTACAGCAGGATCATTACAAGGACACACAGAGGTCAAGCTTCTCCCTCATTCATCGAGCGTGGGCATGATATAACAATCCTTGCCAATCATTGCCTAATGGTAGTTTGTATGTGGATGAACTCACAGCGATCTAAGACTCACATACACGAGTATTGTTTCCAATGATCAACCATTCACAGATCCATATTCCTACATCTTACTGTCTAGCCTAGTTTTAGAAATATTAATTATCATTTGTGCTATGAACTTATTCACAGTTGATACTACAATCAACTGAGAATAAAATTGTCTGCACAATCCGTCAACGTATTCCAATGTATTACACTGTGAAAGGATTAAAAAGATGATAATACACGATATCTATCCATCTATCTTCCAGTTGATTCAACCTTCCTTTAGAATTCAGTTTCAATATTTGAAATGAAATGTGTAAAGGAGACACACATTCAGTCACAATTATCGTTTCCTACCCGTGCGTTGAAATCCCCTGCAGGCTTCTAATGGTAACATGCGTACTTCTTCGCAGATCATGTTAGCCTGATACAACTGACCTCATCACATGTTAATTACCCTATCTGCAGACTGAACGCTAACAAACACTGAGCTGAACGAAGTCTTTGGTTCGAGGCCCGCACTATTTATTGTTATGAGGTTCAATGCCCCATGGTAATGCTGACTACGATCTATTGGCGTCGGTGATTGAGATATGAGATGGTAGGATGATGAGATGAAAGGTTATAAGTGTTTTTGCATAGTTGGAAGGAGTCGGTTGTAGCCTGCTGTTAAGGGACGATCCCAGTATTGACTTGAATGGCAGAGGGAAAGAGGGAAACAGAGGGGATTACAGGGAATAGGGAACAGAGGGAACGACAGAGGGAAACAACGAGGTATCCTCTGTCAGGATTGTCGATCATGGCGGGAATCGAGCCCCGGTCTCCTGAATGACAGTTCAGTGTGATAACCACTCGACCTTCCACGTAAGATATGCGATGTAATCTTCATTCATTGGACACAACGCCTAGCTTCTGATGAGGTCGTTAAGCGAGCAATAGTCAGTTACTAAGCATGGTCCTGATAGATATTAGAATAATGTTATTGATTGGTAATGAGAGGAGAATCCCTGAAGATGGCAGTACATATCCTGCCGAAACGTTCGAGAAGAAGACAAGGTCCCGAATGGGATCGCAATTCTATACAGAAAGAGAAAACGCTAACACAATACAACATGTCATCCAATCTGCGAGAACATTCGACATGACATATATTTGACTTGCGTAGAATGTGTCTAATTGACCAGCTCCGGTGTACTGGAAGTGTGTCAAGTGACTTACTCCAGCAGTTTTCTCCAAGCCATGAGCCCTGCGTACCCCGCCACGGCCACGCTGACGAGCACCCCGGCCATGATGGCAGCCGTCTCGGTCGGCCGGCTGAACGGCGCCGTCCTGCCGGTACCCAGGTGGCCGTGCTCGCCGTGGTCCACTAGCAGCACCAGCGCCGGCGTCGAACCTGGAACCACACACATACAGCACACTGACCTCTGTTGTTCAGGTCAATACTGGGATCTTAGGCTCCTTCCCACTATCCACTAACACGAGATAACATCGCCTTACATCGCTTCATCCCATCATCTCGTGTATCATTCACCGACGCCAATAGATCTAGACAGTAGGTCAGAGCGTCGGTAAACAAAATATGAATAGATGCACAAATGAATAACTGACAGCTGAGAGCAATATCGAAGCGTTATGGTTGAAGATAAAGACTAAGGGCCGGTATTATAAAGTCCAGATCAGGTTGCCGATAAATATAATCTGCCAAACAGCACTATCTGCTGTATTGCAAGTTGCTGATAGAGTCATCTCCCTCATAAAAGTATTCTATCGAGCACATTTTTTAGCGGCTGGTTGAGGTATAAGTGATTGACGAGGTATATACCACGACTCCTCATCAGCCCCCTACCCAGGGCCCCTACTTTAGTCTGCAAGTACCTGTTGTTCCGGTCTCCGTGACGTCATCCACACCCTCCACGCTGACGTCATCGCCTGCCGAGGTCACGTGGTACGTCGAGGCTGCAGAAGAAGAGACAAGTTGTATCAAGGGTAGAAAGATTGGGCTGTAATCCAAACCATCATTGTCCAGAACCGTGTTCCATTAACTTGATACGGAACCATCGTGTCCCTATGAGGGCAAGGGGTGGGCCTTAGGATCGTTCGGACGGGGCCCCATAAGGGTGATCTTACCGCCACCAAATCACTCGCGCAATTATCACCTGTTATCATCGTCGTATATCTACTCTCCGAAATTCAAATCCCAATAACTCCATAAGATAATTGACCTTCAATCTGGTAACAGCTATGCTAGAGTTACATTGGAGGTAACGACCGCTTCCTTCCCACTATCCTTGCTCTAATATATTGACTGCCCACCTGACTCCGTGGTGTTCCTGTAAGGGTCCTTGTTGAGGTCAACGACCTCCAGAGGCTCGAGGTCTTCGACCTCAGTGGCCGAGGAGGGTGAAGACAGGCCGGTAGAATCCTCGGCAGCCAATGAAATGGCCGATACGGATGTCGGAGGATCTGGAGAAGTCGAATCGGGTGAAGATGAAGTCGGAACGGGTGAAGATGAAGTCGGAACGGTTGAAGATGAAGTCGAATCGGGTGACGATGAAGTCGAATTGGCTGCCAATGAAGTCGAATTGGCTGACAATGAAGTCGGAACGCTTGGCGAAGAAGCCGATGAAGTCGAACCGGTTGACGATGAAGTCGGAACGGGTGCCAATGAAGTCGGAACGGTTTGAGTTGAGGTGAGATCGACGGATGGAGCCGAAGCGATGTCGGCCGCAGTGTTCTGGTGCAGCTCTGAGGTCGAGTTGAACAACACCTGTAGAGCTTCCTGGCCAGTAGAGCTGTCACCTGTTGCATGGACCACTCCTGGGACACAGTCACACACAGTTATTCAACAACCACCAGTTGGCTATTATAATGGTATGATTCAACACTGTTCCAAAATCGGGGCCCGGCCCCGGGACTTGAACCCGGATCTCCAGATTGCCGGTCTGATGCGCTACACTTTACGCCAGAGAGCAAGATCTTCTTGAACTATTTAATCTGTCATATCTTTCGTACAGTCACACATTTCTAGACTCGAGGATTGTACAACAAATTGACAGGAAATTGTACTGTAATTAAGCTGCGAGAGATTCTCTGTGGCGATTATTCTAGATGCGAAGGTAAACCACACTATTTGTGTTTCATATTTGAATTGAAATCTCCCAAAAGTGACATTATTATTATTATTATTATTATTATTATTATTATTATTATTATTATTATTATTATTATTATTATTATTATTATTATTATTATTATTATTATTATCTCTTACAGTTGCGCATAAATGCACGGTGGCAAGTTCCCTACCCTTGATCACGACGGTTTGCCCGCCTCCCTAACCTTCTGCCGGAATTGTTTTACCCTCATTTCATCCCCCTCGGAAACACTTCCCGGCTCACAAGTGCCCCCGAGTTGGGATGAATGGGTTCTTTTTAGCTGTCACCACCCTGGCACTTCTATTTGTACGAAAACACCACTGGCTGTCGTAATAGAACCGTGGAGATAACAGAGCTGGATGCCACAATCAGTCTGATAACAGCTGGCAGATTGATCCCAGTATTGTCTCCTTATCACGCACACCTGTTATCTCCGCTCCCACGACAGACCTTGGATCACTTCAAACGTTTGGAAACCCTACCCGCAACTTGTTGATACTCACAGTGGAACCTGTCGCATAACACTGTGCACAACCTGATATTCAATCGAATGTTTACTTTTATTGCGTTTTCTTCGATATCTCATCCGATGACATAATCACTGATTACCCGTAAAATAGGTTTTTAATATCCAGTGAAAAGTTTATAGCCTTGAAAGAATTTTTGATTTGCAAGTATTTTTCCTCCGGGTTATTATTACGGGGATTTTCCAAATTTTCCGATTTTTTCAAGGAAAACTTCACACCGAATCTATCGAAAAACATCCCAACCTATTCTGGTGTGCCACCGATATGCAGAATAAAAAACATAAAAACAAATCCCCTTTTTGGGGTATGTGAAACGGAAGCCTTCGCTACGCTCATCTAAACAAAACCAGTTATTTTGCGTTATTTTGTAGAAAGTTTATTGTAAACAGCAATTTTAGTTTCCAAAGGTACCTTTGTCAGTCCGAGAAATCTCCTAGACACATCACGCTAGCGTTAACCGTCTCCACTATACTAATACTTTCTCATTACTAACTACAATCGACTTTCATTTCTTTCCTAATGCTGCTTAACGACCCCACCATCAGCTAGGTTATACGGGGGTACGAATGAGCGGATGATAATGAAACGGTGAAGTAATGAAAGGTCAAATGACATTCACAAAAACCCATGCCTTATGCGGGACTCGAACCCACGCCCAACGGTGACTTCAGTTACTACCGCTAGCGATAGTTGACTTTCAACTAATCATTCTTGTTGGAATTATTCTTATTGGAATATTCTTCACGTGATTCATTATCATCAATCATTGTGTGAATGTTCTTGTCAATTAAGTTGTGCTCGATGCATCATCACGTGTCTTTCGCAACCCCGTGACATGGAAGAGTATCATCATCAAGAGTGGGCAGGTCTCAAGTATTGCTTCGTTGCGAGGTTAATTGCAGCGATGACGCGTTGTTTCCCTCTCTCTCACTCACCCGCTAGCAGCAGCAGCAGCCCGAGCACGCGACATGGCTCCTGTCGTCCTACCGCCGGCATCACGTGGGCTGACACACTTCACAGCCAGTAGGGCATCTCCCGGCACTTGTTTAACGACACATGCAGTCGTGTGACGCTCAATAGGGCCTCATACACGGCTGGGATATTACACCACTTGTTTAACGACACGACGCAATTCAGCGCTTGTTTAACGACACTTGAAAATTAGGGATGAACGAGAGAGACTGATATTAGAATCGATATTGCATCACTTGTTGAACGACGCAGTCAGTTGACACGAAATCCACATGCGATGCTCGAGAAGGTGACTTGTTTGACGACGCAGACAGTTGACGCGTGATGTTCGGCCGGCTGTCTCGAGGCGACTGCATGCGAGATAGCAGACTATCTCTTCTCAAGGCACTCAGGTAGCAGCGGGGGACTGGGAGAAGGGGGGTGACCCTCCCACCCACCTGCTAGCGCCAGGCACTTGCTGTCATCGCTAGATTCATTATCTTCTACTATATTTCTCTCATTCGTCCTGGGTTCGAGTCCCCGTTGAGGCAAATCACGCTTCCAACACGTGACAATCGTATATATATATATATATATATATATAAGTGCACATATATATTCCATGATCTAGGTCGTGATTGTTTGTATGAACGCTTGTTTTTCGCTCAGGCGACAGGAGAAATGCGTGAATGAAAGAGCAACCCCCCCCCCCCCCCCCCCCCCCCCTAACAAGCTATCATGTCACCTTCCTTTCACTTCAGTCTCGATCCACAAACACTCGCCGAACCAACACGAGTAACACATGGAACTACTTCCTTCAGCATGACAACATCATGAGTGTGGTACAATCGATGCAATGGCTGTGTAATTAAATATCAGTTTAAAACAATTCATGCGTTTCACCCAGGAGCCAGGAAATGAGAAAATTGAATTATTAATTCAAGGAAAATAATGACGAATAACATACGTACACACATCCTTCAGAATATCAAATACCCCGGCACATGTAGCTCAGTGGTTAACGCGCTCGCTTCGTGTGATCCGGGAGGCGAGGGGAATTTCGAACCCAGTTCGGTCCCCGCCGCCGTCCATCTTAACAGGGGTTTATCGTGGTTTCCCTCTGTAGTCTAGGCTAATGCCGGGATGGTTCCTACAATAAGTCGGCCATGACCGCTTCCTTCCCATTACCCAGGAACCTTCATCTCATCATCCCATCATCTCATTAATCATCCATCCTACGCCATTAGATCTGCGCTAGCATTACAGTGCGTCGTTAAACCCGATACATATAAAAAATATATCAAATACGTGATTTTCGATCCAATTGATGCGATTGTTGTAATTACATATCAGTTTGAAACAGTGCATGTGTCCTACCCAGTTGCCAACAAATGAGAAAATTGAATTATAATTTTAAAAGGAATTCCGACGAATAAAAATTCTAAATAAATCTTTCAGAATGCTAAAGGATTTCCAATCTATTGAAATTCCTAATATTAATATTATTGAAAATACTAATTCAACTTCCATCACTATAGTGTGAACAATATTGAAAACTAATAAATTACAACCAAAATATTGACTAGATTCAAGGTGATCAAATGACATCTGAATCTAATCATTGTATGAGCGATAAAAAGACTTCCAACCCACTCTTAGCCTCTTAGGGCAGCTATGTTTGTTTGTTTCGTTATTTGTTTGTTTGTAAGCACTGCTCCGGTCACACGGGTTGATCATTTTCTGGTCTCTCTCTCTCTCTCTCTCTCTCTCTCTCTCTCTCTCTCTCTCTCACTCTCACTCTCTCGGACTCATCTGATTAGAAATGTATAGTTTTTAGTGAAATCGGTTGAATCATTTTTGAAATAATCATCACAAAGTTTCTACAAATCTTGTAACATTAGGCTGGGCAGGAAATTTTGCATAATATTTTTTCTTCTCCAAAACGCTTCATATTTTTACTGAATGTGAACATATGAAAGATAATAATTATTACAAATTTTCATCCAAATCGGATCAGCCGTTTTTGTTAAAATAATTTAATCAATCACATTTATCTCGTTCGGGTTTGAAACGAGCCACAAAAATTAACATGGGATTTGCTCAATTGTATCAGGCGATCATGATCAGCGAGGAAGTATGCTAAATCCCGATTTATGGCTTCAAGCCTCTCAGAAATCGAACGCGGTTTGGTCTAGGCAGCTGGCCGCTGTGTGTAGCTCTATAGCCAGCTTGCAGTCAGTTTGTTGTCGACCATGTCGACCCTCAGCCTGTTCGCCACCAAGCTGACTTCGTTGTCCGTATAACTACCATACAACTTATGATACCCTGATACTTTTTTCTCGTCCCGTGTTAATTTCCCTATACCAGTTTCGATATTTCAGAAAACCAAATAAGTGTCACGTGATAATCTCTTGGCTCTTAACCTAACTTCTAATCTAACCTAACTTTATTTAGCACGTATTTTATTGAAATATTATCATCATTCATCAATTTTATAATGATTTATATGATTAAAATTCATATTGTGATTGATATAATTGTTATATTGCATAATACATTACCGTATATTGATAGAAGATAAATGAACCGAGATGAAGATTGAGCTTCAGAAGTTGAAATAAAGTCCTCTCTCAGCTCTCAGCTCGACGTCAAAAGGTTCGTACTGTTCCAACTACCACGGCAACCGGTGGGTTCTCCTTGTTTGACAGGCAAGTGTTGGTAGGGTATTGTCCCATAACACCCGTTACCCGTTTGCCTTCCTGGCCTCGTCCTGATGAGGTCGATGAGGTCATCCCGATGAGGTCGAGTGACACGCTGATGTAAAACAGCTGATCCACGGCTGCGTTTATCTGGCTTCGCAAGCTTGCACTTTGTGGATATACCAGACTGGATCACAGACTAAAAGCCCGTTTTCATGGCACGCGTTCGGCGGCTGGCGTTGTATTTCTGGCCAACCAGAAAGCCGTGAATCCTGCCGCTTGAACCTGTCGCTCGCTTGAACCGCGCAAGCGGCGGGCGATATTTTTAAACGCCACCGCCTGCCGCGAGCCATAAACGGGCCTTAAAAATATACAAAGACAGTTCATCCGATGTTGAACTAGAATTCATCCCCACTCCTTTGTCTCTACCCTCCCCACAAGCCTTACCCTGTAGTACCGGCAGTCACCGCTGAGAGTGATTATGCTTAATCAGGCGCGGACTAGCTCCAGAAGGCCCGGGGCGCTGCTTGTAAACTAGGTTCGTAGAAGTCAGTGCCAGGCGCACACAGCGACCGCCGGAAGCATCCTTGCTGAGCAAAGTTTTTTGATTTTTCATTTTTTTAAGTAGCTTTTAACATATTATCTTGACACAAATTAATATTTATATTGTATATAACTCTTACCAAAATGTTTTGGTATATAATCCAAAACAAAATACATTGAAATTGCATCGAATTTCATACCTCTTCCCCGCGGTCCCGATAAGACTCATAACGTGTACTCGCTACTGAAACGTGAAGTTCTCTTTCAAAAAGCTGCCAAAGACAACGTATGAACCATAATAATTTATTATTAATATTGTCTTATAGTCATAGTAATGTATTTTGTTCGGCAATTCTTTTGCGCAGTAAACAAATGAATAGCTATTGTCTATATAATCATATCATATGTTTGATAGGGGCCCGGAACTGCCAGTCCGCACCTGAGCCTAATCGACGGTAATCGGGTTGTTGGCCAAGTCCTCAGCTTGGATGCTAGAAGCGCTCTAAGAATGAGTTGCGACGACCGTAGTGACGTTAGGTGATAACGAAAGAGTTTTTATTCTAGTCAGGTGACTTGAATGGCACGTCTTGAGTAGTGAAGGGTAGTGAACTTTTAAAATAAACGCGTTCGTATTTTCAAACTTTTAAAATGATAGCATTACATCTTACACTTGATTTTAATAATATTATTATTTAATGCTGCTTAACCACCCCACCAACAGCTAGGTTATACGGGGGTGGGAATGAGCGGATAATACGATGAACTGATGATATGTGAAAGGACGTTAACAAAAACCGATGACTTACGGGGGACTCGAAACCACGCCCAACGGTGACTTTGCTTTCTACCGCTAGCGATAATTGACTTAGCGCTGGGGCGACTTTTATAGTTGACTATCTTGAACATTCTTCACGTTCCATTTTTCGTTGATCTTCAATGGAATAAAACGTTCCTTTGAAAGTTCATAATTCATAATACCGGTAGCCTGAACATAAAATCAGTTTAAATTAGTTTAATAATTGAATTAGTTTAATAATATTTCAGGATGTGTTTCAATTTAGTATCACTTTTTTCAATAAGTACTGTACTTGTTTGTATTGATTTCATCACGCTCTACCATTTTGGTATCCCGCTTTGAGGACAACCGTCTAATAAATACTTTCTTCATAACAATTAGACTAAGTTTAGTTTATACGTTTTATTGAATTCCTCGTTCTTCGACTACATTCATCTCCAACTCCAATCACATCAACGTTCATCCCAGCATCTTGCCAGCCTTGACAAACACCTTCCTCTTGCTCTGCTTGCTGCCCACAAGGGCACTATGCTCCACGCTGCATCGTATCTCCTTGCCGTCGTCCCCGGCCGCCATCTTGAGAGTCATGGTCTGAGTGACGGCCTGCGGCTCCCACGGCCAGCGCCACTCGGGCGACGCCAGGTCGTCGTCTGCGTCCCGGCGAATCACGTCGTAGCCCAGGAACCATGTGACCTCGGCAGGCGGCGAGCTGGCCTTGACCAGGCACATAGCGGCCAGTGTCTGTCCCTCCGTGTAGTTGGTGCCCGTGGCCATCACGAGCACGGGGTAGGGGGGAGGCTCTGTGGACAAAACATTTGTTCAACCCACAGATACGTCAATAAGAATGAAATGAAATGAAAAGACAAACTACACTCTGTAGTTTCGTGGGATATTGTGGATGAAGTGGTTGTTTTATTTGCTGTGATTTATCATGTTATATATAAAAAGCTCGTGTCACATGTTAGAGGATGAACTCCTCTGAAACGGCTTGACCGAGTGTCGTGAAATTCCTCACGCATATTCGATAGGGCTGGTAGAAGGTCCTAAAGTATACGAGATCTTCTGCCAAGCTTTCTCCTATGCTCATTGCGGGGTACACGCTAGATAGCGCCTAATCCGTCATCACCTTATTTTCACATCAACAACCAACATTCACTACAAATCACTTTGATGGCAGAACAACGTTTGCCGAGTCAGCTAGTTTATGTATATGTATATATTGTTCATGAGAATGTATGAATGTCTATTATCAGCGAATGAAAAAGAGAGAAATGAATGTTTGCACGCAATATATACGGATATAAACATGTCTCAGGAGATCTTACTGGCAACAATGAGTATCGCAGCCACCGAGGCCGAACGTTTATCTCGGGACCGTCCCGAGCACCATATCGGCCCGTTGTCCTGTTCCTTGACATCCTTCAACGTGATCCCGCATTCCCCTTCTTCCAGACCCTTCCCGTGGTACCTGCAGGCAAGAACAAGTAGTTCACTCTGAATTATCTGACCAGCATTACATTTTATTCATTACAATTAGTTTGTACAGTTTTATTCCATCAATATCCTTTTTAATTTATTATTTCTTCAATTTGTCTGTTTGATGTTAGTTTATAGGACAAGGTTAGGTGGAAGACCGAATCTTGGCGTTTTGACGCAAACATACAGAACCCAATAAATGAAGAACTGAAACCAAATAGAACCCAAAACCAAAAAGAACCCAAATGGAGAACTGGAATGAAATGGTGGTTGGTTTCCGTCATTTCCAGAATCGCCAGAATTCCTCTGGAGATCAGAGAGCGTATTCATGTTTACCAAGTCAAAGTTGAGACAGGGAATTTCAAGCGAGAAAAACCACAGCAGTACACTCACACGAATGTGATTCATTGTATACTAAGCAAGGATTGATTATTGTCTTCTTTTTCCTTTTCAATGCTGCTTAACGACCCCACCAACAGCTAGCTTATACGGGGGTATGAATGAGCGGATGATAATGAAACAATGAAGTGATGATAGGTGAAAGGGCATTTACAAAAACCCATGCCTTATGCGGGACTCGAACCCACGCCCAACGGTGACTTCAGTTACTACCGCTAGCGATAATTGACTTAGCCACCGGGGCGGTTATTGTTTGCTTAACGACCCCACCAGCAGCTAGGTTATACGAGGACGATGTTGACCTTACTGATAACTGTCGGTGCCTGGTGACCCTTGACCTGCGTCGAACCTGACCTCGTCAGCCATGTTGGGCAGGCTGAAGGAGCAGGCGTCCAGAGGGCGGTCAGCCACACACAGCAGCGTGACCTCTGACCCGGGCGGCGTGACCATTCGCGTGACCTCGTCTGATGCGGGCGGCTCGACCATACTCATGTTGAAACCTTCGTCGCCTGAAATAAGTCTTCCGGTCATCTATTTATTTCTCCTCTATTTGATAAATACAGTATAAAATAATGACTTTGTAGCATAGCAGAAGTAGGCCTAATTAGATGAGCGTTAGCAAAGATTTCCACTCAAGTCTTACAGAGCTTTCTCTGCCGTTCATATATATATTTTTTCCGTTTGGTTGTTTGTAAGCACTGCACAGGCCGCAGGGTTTGACCGATCAACACGAAACATTTTCTGCATAAGCAAACTTATCCAACTTAGAACCCTATAGCTTTGGGTCAAATGGGTCAGACCATTTTTGAGAAACATCATCTAGAAGTTTCTAAAAACCCCATAAGATCAGGCCAGGCAGAAAAAATTGGAAAATAAAATCTCTCCAATATGATTCAAATTATCCTCAAATGCAAACACGGAAATTACACACATAATTAAGAATTTGTATGCAATTCGAACCAGTCGTTTCAAAGAAAATAATGTAATACTGTACATATTTTTATTCATCAGATAAATAGAAATAATCCTAGAAAAATGTTGCATTGATAATTCACCTCTACCTAGATTCGTTGGTATTGAACAAAGTTCATTTTATATGATCAAGGTATGTAGAGTTTTAGATTGAATTTTCTCGATATCTCGCACATCACACAACGCGTTTACCTAATATTATCAGCTCACCTCTAGCGTACATGGTGACGACCGCTCTCTTCCACCCCCCCTTGTCCTGCCTTGCCCTGCAGCCCACCACGTACCCCCCCTCCTTGAAGAACGTGATCTCCGCCCCACAGTGCCCCGCCCCCAGCCCCGCCCCCCTGTACCGGGCGTGGAACAGCCGCTCCTCGTAGGGGTCGAGCTGCGTCACCGGTGACCCCGCGTGACCCTCTGTCACGTTCAAGGCCAGGTGGGTCACGCTTGCGCGGTGGATCATGACCTGGCACGCGGTAAGCGCGACCCCACCCTCGCACGAGATGGTCACGCCGCGCTCCAACGCTGTGACCTCGTGCGACTGGGTCACGCTCAGGCTCCACGAGGTCACGCCTGCAACAGGTGGCTTCGTTAGGAAAAATACGTTTTCTCGCAAAACTAGATATTAGGGATAACTTCGGTCAACCGAAAACCGGTTCCAGGTTCAATCGGTGCTGAAATAGAGAATCAATTCCTTCTTTGATAAGTTATTGTGTACCGGTATATAGTTAATAGATGTTTCAAGTGTGTTGTTACAATATAAATTGTATAGATAGGGGCGCCCCGCCAATGATTCATCCTTCTTTGAAAAAATATGAGGAGCTTGGGTTCAAAACGTAACTTGTCTGTAAAATTCCAATTCTAGTTAGAGACTTCTTACTTAATACCGCAATGTATACAAATAATGTGATGCAACACATTATCTCAAAACTGATTGAATTCACAAAAATAAAATGTCATATAGATTAAAGAGCATAAAATTATCTTGGAGATGTGAACTTTTCATTCAATTACACTGGTTTTTGAAAATGGAAAACAATATTGAAGATAAATTTCTTGATTTGTGTGAGCACCCCCTCAACGACATGCTTGCACGGAACCAAGTGAGATAACGTACTGCCTAGTGATGCCTTCGGGTATCCGGGTTGGGTACTGGTACCCGTCTAGGTTACAGTTAATTGTGCTAACCAGTACCTATAATATAGAAAATGACTTCTATAAATCACTCAAGCGACCAAGAGAAATTCAACTTCGCGTTCTACATAAGTTTTTTCACCTTCCTTCCCAAACCTCCCTCAACTTGTCATAATGCGCTCGTCAAATCTAGTGATTTGTGAATATATTTTATAAGTTTTTCAATCCTTAGTTCTTGTCTGACGTAAATTTTTTTTTTTTTAATTACCCGGTTCCTAATTTGTTACCCGAAGGCATCACTAGTATTGTCCTTACCTTGTACGATAAGCCACGACAACCCTAACAGCCGTGTTACTCTGCTGGCCTCCATCTTCCTTCTGTCCAATCACAGACCTGCTGACAGCTGGCTTGATGAGGATATGACCAATCAAGACCTCATTGACCTTGACCCAACATCTGTACCAGGCACTCATTCATTTACCAACAGCTAGGTTATACGGGGTACGAGTGAGCGGGTGATGATGAAACTACGGAGTGTTGTTGTTGCTCAACGACCCCACCAACAGCTAGGTTATACGGGGGTACGATTGAGCGGGTGATGATGAAACTATGGAGTGTTGCTGCTTGACGACCCCACCAACAGCTAGGTTATACGGGGGTACGATTGAGCGGGTGACAATGAAACTATGGAGTGTTGTTGTTGCTCAACGACCCCACCAACAGCTAGGTTATACGGGGGTACGATTGAGCGGGTGATGATGAAACTATGGAGTGTTGTTGTTGCTCAACGACCCCACCAACAGCTATGTGTCCTAGTACTATTACCTCAACGCTCCTATAAATCAGCGAGCCCGTAGGAAAGCCAAGCCAGGTCTACCAGCAACAAATAACAACGCGGATAACATTGCCAAGTAGTTTATTCGCAGCTTGTTAGCGTATGTCACTTTACAATATCCTTTAACAGCTCACCCTCGACTTGGCACAGATCACCGAACCTTATTGCACATCCTAACAGTTCACGCCTGGTAGAAACGTTTATACCAGAGCTAATATTCATCAAAATATATCCATATTTCAATACAGTGAAACCTCAATGCATCGTTCCCGGATCCATCCTTTTGCTGCTTGTATCATTCATTCTCAACCCACTCCCATATAATCAATGTAAAGTTTCCTGGATGTATGGTTTTATTATCCTGGTCCCTTGAAAAACGATGGTTAGAGGTTTCACCGTAGTTGATAATTCACTGCTGCCTTCTAGCGGCCGAGATTGCTGGTGTTTTAGTTCTGTTGAAAAAGTCGGTTTGCTTATCCACAGGGTTGAAGGCAAAACACCGAGATATATAACTTACATTATCTCTCATCTTACTCACTCTGGCAGTGTGTAAATCTCTAAGAGTATAGTCGACATATTAATGGTACAACTACTAACATATTACAAGTACGGTCACGGTAACGCACAATAATATGAATCATTCGTGCTAAATAGCATTGGCTGCATAGGACTTTTAACCGCGCATACTCTAGTTCAAACGTCGCCGCTAGATGGCTCTTACATTTCGAAAAGGGTCTATTAGATATGGAAAATAACGCATTACTGTGAATTTGAAATAAAATAACCATGGTAAGAACCAGAACGGTGAATATTTCATATGATTTATATACATTATTAGGAAGATCAATATTGAATATTGAGTTTAAATTCCAATCCGACATGTTAAATATCAAACTCAAACGCTAACAAATATCTTCGGTTACAACTGGATAGAAAAACAACCGCTACAGCGGACACATCAGTCAGGTCTACCACAAAAACAAAACTCAATCAATAATAACAAATGTTTATTATCTATCAAAAAGAAATACACAAACATTAATATTCCAGCGGCTGTAAATCAACAACGTACAAATAAACCATAATACGATATATTCCTTGGTAGCAAAAAGCAAGAAGACCCCGTGTGGGGAGGGGGGCAACATTCCGTGGTCTAATTGGGGGGCGGTTCTACGTGCCAAGGGGGCAGGGCCTACTTCTTCTTGCGCTCGATGCAGAGGGGACCCACGTTATCTCCCGACGCCTCGTTGAAGGCGTTGTGAGAGCCGTCGCAGTAGGGGAACTGAAACAAAAACACAACCACGTCAGTACATTGCCCAGACTCAAAACACATTTATTAATAATTTCTGAGCATTATAATGTGACTGAGTATAAACACATGAATGATACAGATTATCACAAATTTGTATACAATTCGGACGAATTCATAACTCATAAGTAGGCCTACCAATAAACTCATATCATATAATTATTGAACATATAGAGCTGGAAAAAATCAACAGATTTTTGAGTTGTATACATTTGTAAATGCTGCAAATAAGTAAATATTTTTTCCTCACACTATCTTGAAGGTCCTAAAACTATCCGTGTTTCCTCCGTATTAGAATGTTGATATCTCACACGTTTGAGAGTATCACCAAAAGAGCATCAATCCGCCGAATTGACTCCCGTTCACTTTCAAGTGATCACTTACGGCAGAAGCAACGTAAGAGAACAAGTCTCCCCGAGCTTCTACATTCGTGATGTCTCCCGAGCGAACACACACCTTCTTGCGACACGTTTAAACACTATGGCTAGAGACACTCACCTTCTTGCTCTGCCAGCAGCGGCAGAAGGCAGCCTTGTCGGCAATGTCCTCGATGTCGAAGCTGTGGACGACCTTGGACGCTTCCTTCTGGATCTTCTGGTTCATCACGGGAAGCTTCTGGAACAATACGAGAGGACCGGACTTTGAACGTTTCAGTGCTCAAACCGAGCCAACACATCATGCAGCGACTTGACACATGCGGTTAGCTGAGTGACTACCGGTACTGAAGCGCTAAATATACCGTGACGTTAACACGATAGCCTACAATGGTCAGTCAAATAAGATTCTACTATTATGCTTGGTGGCCGGCTGGGTACCTTCTGTACGTTTATTGTCAGGGCCTACAAGTATCTCAAAAGGGTAATTTTGTGTTACTCGGTACCAAATGGTTGGGGTTAGACTTGGTCAAGGTTGGTGTCCTAACCTCCAAAGATTAGTGCAATCAATGTCTGTGTCATTTCATACCGTTTAGGAGTGTTTATTTAATTCTGGGATAACAATTTTATGCATCAGGTGTCTTTTTTCGATAAATTCGATCATCTATTAGAAAATACAATTTATAGGATTTTTTTTCAAACTTGGGGATGGTACCGAGCATGACAAATTTACCCTAAAAAACTACTGCAATTTCCACAGCCATATTGTATACAACGGGAAGAGAATCAAGGAAACAGTTGTTTCCGAGAGCTGTCAGTGAGAGTCGGGCATTGTTGCGGACTGCGACTTACGGTTGGCTTGGAGGCTCCGCATCCCTCCCCCCTGGCTCTCGGGCAGAAAGCCTTATAGGACATGTACGTGACTCCTCCCACTACGACGGTGATTGGTATCAGCGAGAGCCAATCACCAACTGAAACAGAGAACACACTCGTTACGACACTGAGATTTCATTGAGAAGTACCCTATACCTGGTCCTGTGCGTCGAGTTTGTAGTGAAACTGAATGGCCAGGGTCTCTCTCTAGACCTGATTAATACAAAATATATTTGTTTGGAAGAATAGGCCTTGGCCCCAACTGTAAAAGGCCTAGGCCTACCATAATGGTAAGACTTGAAACAAAGTATTATGTAGGCCTAGGCTCTATGACCTGGTGCCTAAAAATGGAATTTATTCAGCTTGAAGTTTTGCAAAACGAGTTGGGCCTAGATACTCATCCCCCAGATTTAGGCACAGCATAAAACCGGTAGGCCCTAGGCCTACTCCGCTAGGCTAGTGGTACGGAGTACATTCGACTACTTCGAGCTGTGCTAGAGGAGATTTATACTGTACCTCCAGTGGGTTTGGTGGCCTCCAGGCTCCATCGACAGCCTATTTGTATTACAATTTGCTCCGAGCCTGGCATACAGTAGGCCTAGTCCTATTAGTAGGCCTAGTCCTAGGCCTAGGCTACCTTGATTATCTAGGGCAGTCACTTAACCTGAATTACATCTCAATGATTACATTAATGTTTCTCATCCCACAACCAGATATAAACGTATAAATAAATGTATTACCTCCTAGTTTGAACCATCCACCAATAGAATTCGGAATCGGTAAATTAGACAAATAATTGGGCAGGGAAACTTTTACTAAATGCGAAATGGGCTCCATTGTTCAATATTTTGTCTGCTAATACGTAATCGCTGAGTGTACACGGCACAGAAGTTGCAGATCTTGAGATCACATCTGTGTCTCACTTTCACTCTCGTAATTTACCTATAGTTTTACTCCCTCGCACACATTGTGAGAATAGTACAGTTAATAGTACTCTTTTATCGACCGAAAAACCGTAGCTTCGAACAGCTCTTCAAGTGTGATAAATTATTTTTTGTATGATTTAAAGCGATTAATGCCGATATAGTTGAATATCATGGAGAATCTTATCACTGTGAAGATTTAGATTCATTTTAAATACTGAAAATACAGCGAATTATATAATTTTTGATGTTTTCAATGTAATTGTACAGGTCAGCACTCTGACGGCATTCTTCAAGACTACTTCACCAGTAGCGTTTAACGTGACCGGTGTCTAGTACTAGTTTGAAAAGTCTCCACGAACATCATTTGTCGTTTTCAGTCTAAAGTTATGATTTCTCAATGTGGCTAGTTAGCTCAACATGGCAGAGGAGTTGATGGTAGTTTTAAATAGAAGTGATACAGCAGGATTAGGTTTTTCAATACTAGGCACATCTGGATTACCACCTATTATCTACGACATTGTCGAGAATTCACCTGCGGCTGAAAGTGGCGAGGTAAGTCCACGCACAATCCCCGTAGTATTTGTTTCAAGCCGTAACCATCGTGCATGGTGGGGGGAGGGGAACGGTTCGGCCTAACCGTAAAAAATGACATTTGTCCAGGAAAACATGGGTTTTGTTATGAATGAACGCATGTGGTGGCTCTCTAATGACAGCGAAAGACAGCTCTAGTGTCAGTCCGAGCGTATGGCACCGCACTTGGACGGTGTGAATGGTGGTGTGACAGGTCTCGCACGTAGGCCTAACCTTTCACGCACCTCGCCCCTTTATTGACCAAGTGTTTACAATATCGACAACTAATTGATTGCAGTAACTTAGGGCGACAGACCTAGACGCCTAACTGTGACCCTAATTTACATGAAGTCTAGGAGAAGGTTTAGGCGTGGTTCCTAACTTAGTAACGTAGGCGTATAATAGGTGTTGAGCTTATTTCAAGATTAGTCCTTACTGGCTGTCATCTAGCGACAATATGCGTTACGTTGTGTCGTAGGCTGTGTCATCATTTAGGCCTAATCAACCCTTATTGTGTGTTGCTCTGTCAGCTTCAATTATCGATTACACTGAATTATAAATTACAAGCCACGCTACGCCTAGAGTCACAGTAGCGTACGATAATTAATTATATTGCTTTTATAAATAGCTTGGCCTAGTGGGGACATGGACCACTACCGGTAATGTGATCCACATATGTTTCTCCCATGTTTGGTTCTCACATGTTCCTCTCTACATTGTTGTTGTTATCATCTCACGGGTACAAGTCTGTAGGATTAGGTAATTAGCATTTATATTCATTGACTTTGAGTAGGCTCTAGATTGTTCTTGGCTGATGAGGTTTTACACCTTTCACCTGAGCTGTACTTTCGTCAGTGTTTGGTACTCGTCTACCTTACCTTGTAATGTGGTCCACCTTCGACTTCCTTCTACTCCAGTTCATCATCGGGTTCCCATTGTATAGCCTCTTCTGTCATTGTGTGCTTCTTTCAAACCGAGACTATTCGTAAACACCGACTTGGAGAAATATTAATTCATTTTTTGATGACCATGTACTTTATTACCGGATTGAATTTACATTTTTCGTAGCCAAATATGCCGACAGAAGTTTATAAACACTATCATGTGCAGACTCCATTCAATAGATCGAATTAAGATCTATCAGAAAACACCAAATCATTGAGATCGAATTCACGAAAAAAACATTTCAAAATTAGCAGTGATAGCCATCGATATAAATGTAGACCTACCAATATTACGTAGGCTACCTCAAATATCGTAGGCCTAATTAAGTTTTAATCTGTAATATTTCTCGTGGTAGGCCTATGCTTCCCCCCTTATTTGACAGCTGACTTGTCAACAATACTCCACGGTCCCCCAGTCCTAATTATCCTAATTGTCCTGATCACTGCTTCCTGGATGCACACGACGCTTAGAAACGACAGTTTCCATCAAGTAATTATTGTTGACCCTTGAGACGACTGGCTAGCACGCTTAACCGTCATTCAGGAGACCTGGGTTCGATTCCCGCCATGGTCGCCCATCTGACAGGTGCATCGTGGAGTACAACAACAGGCCACGACCGCCACCCTCCGACGCCAATAGATCTCACCTCGTGGACCGACGCCAATAGATCCATGTGTACAGTAGTATCGCGTTGTGGCTGATAAGAAACGACCTTGCAAGGCTAGTAGACTCTAAGTGGGTCACGCATGCGCTGTGGTGGCACGCGCCTCTATCTCTCCCTCTCTCTCTGCCACTCATCTGCCTGCTATCTCTGTCTCTCTTGCTCTTATCTATCTCTCTCGCTCGCTCTCATGTGCCTGCTATTACGCAGTGTGTTTAGAATTGAGTAGATTATGTTTCATTAGTCCAAATTGATCGTTTAACGATGTTAGACGGGTCTTAATAGTAAATGTAGATATATAAATCTTTATTAAAGACTATTTCACGGTAGGCCCTACACATGATTGCCGTTTTACACATAATAATCAAATTTAATTTAATGAAATACTGGTAGAAAACACAATAATAATGAAGCACACATGAATGATTAATACAAAAATGATTGTAGAAAATAATGAGAGAGTAATAAACAGTAATATGAAAATAAAACAAAAATGATGCATGATTTTTTTTTAAATTGATAAAATCACTGTTTAGATTAAACTTCCTCAAGTAATGATATAATTATAATACATACCGCTACATTATACTATTATTATACTATATACTATATACTATATTATAAATTTTCAATTCAAATTTATTGAAAAGTTTCATGAAAATTTTCAGAAAATGTCCAATTTATTGACAAATTTTAATTCAAATTTATTGAAATTTGCAATGAACATTTTTCAGAAAATGTCCAATTAATTGAAAATTTTCTGTGAATCCAATAGAATACAATGAATTCACTGAATTCATTTCAATGATTTTTTCTCAATCATTTTCCCCAAAAAATCGTTTGGTTTCATTCAATTAATTCGATTTTTCAATGCAAATTTATTGAAATTTTCAGTGAGAATTTCCAGGATATTTCCTCATTTAATTTCAAATAGGATGTTTTCAAAGGACTTTAAAATACTGGCCCCACCTACAGGTGATAGCCAAGAAGTCTACATGTTTACTGAAGATTATCAACGTTCAAACACTTATGCTAAACCCAGTTATCATCTTATTTACTCATCATTCCTTCTTTCATTGCACGATTTATTTTAATGTGATGGTTCAGCAAATCGTTCTAGCATTGCTACGAGTCAATTCAAACTTTAGTTTATACCGGTAGGCCCGCCTACGTAACAACTTGTATGCCACCAAACAAATTATACTATATAAAAAAAAAAAAATCTTGAATATTTTCAACCCTGAGAATGAAATGTTGTGAAAATGTTCCTGACTCGTGTTGTTGTTGTTGTTGTTGTTAGGTGGAGGCTGGTGACGTCATCCTGAAGGTCAACGAGACCGATGTCAACTGTTTCAGCACCAAAGAAGGTGAGTTATAGCCCGGGTCAAGGGTCAAGGTCGGCTCTTGCTGCTAGGAAATCTTTCACTCGTATCTAGTCAAATTTAGTATTCAAATGTATTAGATGAGCGTTAGCCAAGATTTTCATCCCTATCTTAAATAGAGATTTGTCTTTTTTTTTGTTTGTAAGCACTGCACAGGTCGGAGGGTTCGACCGATCGACATGGATGAGCATATCGATGACTTCCATTTTGCATTCCAAATAAAACCGGCTTTTGTTCTTTTTTTTTGTTTTGGGGGAAATTTGGTTGCATTTCAATTTGTTGGTTTTCTTCAACTAGGAAAACATAAAACAGCTTTGTATGTTTTATCAAGATGAGCGTGATATTTATTAGATGAGCGTAGCGAAGACATCCATTTAATTTTTTTCTTCTAAATTGTCTGCATAACCGTTATCCCCGTTATTCCGAGCGATCAGAATTATTTCACTTCTCCCGATGTAGGAGTGAATGGGCATTTTGGCCTACTATAAATCATCTTCATACCTTATAGAAGTTGATGATAGAAATTTTAAAAAATTATGTAAAATACCACAAGCAACCAAATATTATTGAGATGAGTTTGTAGGCCTACATACATTTGTACAAAACTATTACCATTAGCAATAAGCAGTGATAGTGAGGTAACTCACTGCGCCAATCAACGCGTTGCGCGTGGCAGTATCGCCATGGCAACAGAGAGAGTGAACCGCAGGTTGTCTGTTTCAGTACTGAAATGCCTGCGACTGTCAGCCGACCCGATCACGCTCAAGCTGAAGCGAGGTGAGTCACTCCTGACCTCTGACCTTGACCCCCGACCACCAGTCGCTCGTGCTGGAATATCCATCTATACCTCGGGATAAAACAATCAAAATACAGAATATTCAAAAGTGAATAAAGACATATGAATAAAGATATATATGATTTGTTTTTAAGTTACCAATGTATTTATTGTCTTTGCCCTTCAATGTTTATTCAAAACAATAGTAGGCCTACATGATGTAATTGTTTACCATCAAATCTTATCTACATGAAAATAGTAAAAACTCCAGGCCTATAAGCCAAAATGTGTGAAAATTCACCAACAAGGTGAAAATACTCCTCAAGTGCTATTTCACCACTGAAAACGATTTTTATGAAAATAGTCAACCCCAATACACCTCTTTCAACTTATTAAAAGCAGAAACTGGTTTTAGTTCACCCCAAATACTTCCTGTTAGTAGGTATTATGATTATCAAGTTGTCAGCCCGCTAGCTCGGCGTCAGCTGACCTGTTGTTGTTGTTGTTGTTAGACCCGGTGATCAAGGAGCGCGTCCAGCAGTACCTGGCCACGCACGGTGTCGACGAGGACCTGTCTGCCTTCGTGAACGCTGAGGGGCGGACCAACGGCTCGTGTCCCGCCCCCCTGCCGCCCCCTCCGCCCGCCCCCGACAGGTCAGTAACGATAGTTACTTACAGCGTTCGAGAGATCGAGGAATAGCGACGGGTGAATTCCAGCATTTTGTCATTTGGGGATCGGAACATTCAGCGCAGTGGTCAACGCGCTCGCTTCATTTGATCCGGGAGGCGAGGGGTGATCCCCGCCGCCGACCATCTTTACAGGGGTTTATCTTGGTTTCCCTCTGTGGTCTAGGCTAATGCCGGGATGGTTTCTACAATAAGTCGGCCTTGACCGCTTCCTTCCCATTATCCTTCCCATTACCCAAGAACCTCCATCTCGTCATCCCATCATCTCATTAATCATCCATCCGACGTCAATAAGATCTGCGTTGTCATAGCAGTGCGTCGTTAAACCCAATATATATCATTTGGGGAATATTCTCAAAATGGTAATTTTCAGGGAATATATTTTTTCCTTGTTAACACTCAATAGAGAATGGAAAGCAAAGACATAAATGTACCGTATACAAAAGTACTAATATTCTTCCTTCCTTCTTCATATATGCTACCTATATTAAATACAGTGAAGCCTCTATCCATCGTTTTTTCCATGCAGGAAAACGATCCATCCAGGAAAATTCAGCATTGATTATATGTGAGTGGGGTGGGATAAAATGAATGATACAAGCAGGGAAACGATGGATGTGGGAACGGTGCGTAGAGGCTTCACTGTACCTATATATAGGCCTATATATATATGTGGGTTAATACTAGGTGAATTTTTTAGAGCTCTATGTAGGTATCTTGCTCATCGTACAACGCATATTCTGCGCTTGCCTGGTGATACAATATATTGTTATGTTGATAGAATGAAATGACAAACAACCAGCGAATGAATGTTTGTTTGCAGGTTCGAGGAGGGCGCCCGGCTAGCTTGGGAGCCGCTGACCGCCCCCGACAAGCTGTGCCGCCCCCGGCCCCGCCCCCCTCGCTACGAGGCGTTCATGATGACGGGGGACCTGATCCTGAACCTGTCCCGCACGCAGCAATCCTCGCTGCTGCCCAAGCACAGCAAGAAGGTGGACTCTCTGCGTTCCAACCACCGCCACCCCCACCGCCACCCCCACCGCCACCCCCACAGCCACCACACCTCCGTGCCGACCAGCCCCTGCGAGGCAGACGACGCAGCGGGCGTGGCAGGTCAGTAAGGCGAAAGAGGACAGCAGCTTACTGAGGTTCATAAGTTGAGCTGTAAGAATTTAGCTCTAATGAATTGGACCGTCGAATACAAATATTCAACAAGGATATGTATTTTGGGGATTCTCCATGTTCGTGGTATTTTGATATCTTTAAAATCATGTTCTATTTCACTATTTTTCATTATAAATGTATTTTTCAGAGTAGGCTATTTAGCTATTTATTGAAAATGTGCACGATTTTGAAGATATCGAGATGGGTTGGATAAATTATTATTTTTGAAAGGTGTGTTCGAAGTTTGAACATTAACCGGAGAGACCAAAAGCCAAGCTGGAAATTATCGTTATCTTTTTCCTCGAATACCTATCAACAATAAGTGTTATTCGTACTGTAATCTCCTGCCTCAAAATAAAATGTTTGAAAGAATGTGTAATTTCCGTTGGTAATCCCGTAGTTGTCGATCTAGAGTTTGCTACAAAATGCTGTGTTCACATCAATACAGGCTAACAAAACTAATAATAATGCTATTCTCCTGTAGCTCTAGTGACTACCCGTTGAATGCAGCGCTGATTATTATACGTAGCAACTTTGTGTGGATGATCCGAGACCTGGGATGGCAGGAATTGGAGATACGGAGAAAGGAGGATCGGATGTGTAACTTCTCCAGGGCGATGGAAGGGGAAGGGGGCCGGGGGGAGTTGAATAGGCTGATTGAAAGGGATGAGTCGGGATATGGGGGTAGGCGAAGTTATAAAGGGGGCTAGATTATTGTCGGTAAGTTCTCTTTCTTGAAAATGATGGATAATGTCGAGCCACACAAGCACGTCTGACAAGAATGAACGATTGTAAGGATAGAGTAATGAAGGTTTACCTCCCTAATCTATGATAAGAATGTCCATTTTATAAAACGCATTTTTAATCCAGAGTAGGCCCTGCGTAAGAATTGAAATGACGAAGTTGGTTCCATTGTTGTTATTCTTTTAGGTTTACGATCGTTCTCTTTCTTGACATGTAGGGATTGGAATGGGTTTAGTAGAAGTATATTTGAGGGGGATGAAATAGGGTTGAAGCTATTCCGTCAGAAGGTTAGGGAGGCGATGGGATAGGGAACTTGCCACCGCGCTTCATGTGCAACTGTAAGAGTTTCAATACCGGTAATTCAACAAGAAGAAAGAGACAGAAGCAGGGTGGTTGGGACTGGGGTCATCGTAACTTCTCTTGTGGACTTTATCAGCGGGCTCTTATCTCCCTGTCTAATCTCTCCGAGATAACATCAGCTGTCAATCCTGAGAGATTAAAACAGTTGTACGGATAACGCATCTAGTTTTAGTTTTGGTAGCGTGTGAATACAGCATTGTGTAGCAAACTACTGAAAACGGAGCTGTTAACTCTAGATCAACAACTACGGGATAATACATGTGACGCAAGCTTTTTATATATAAGATTTGAATCTTGAATGATTGGAGTTTAACTGTATAAGTTTCAAGGAGAAATCTCTCTTTTACTCGTGTCGTGATTGTGAATGTGATTAGAGTTGACGTGTATTCACAGAGCCGGTATCCCACGGCTACCAGACTGGCTTCGTGCGCTCCTCGCGGTCCGAGGATCCGCTCCACGGAGACAAGGACGTGTTGAGTGCCGTGGACATCGACATCGACGACTGCACGTCCAGCCTCAACACGCTATTGGACACGCGGCCCCAGGACCCGGACACGCCCCCCGACGCTACGTGAGTACCATGCCAACCATAGACCCGCTTGTGAGGTTAGGCTACGTGAGTACCATGGCAACCACAGACCCGCTTGTGAGGTTAGGCTACGTGAGTACCATGGCAACCATAGCAGAGGGTTAGGCTAGGCTACGTGAGTACCATGGCAACCATAGCAGAGGGTTAGGTTAGGCTACGTGAGTACCATGGCAACCCTAGCAGAGGCCTAATGTATGAATTGTGTGAAAGGGAAAGAGAGAACAGCAGCTTACCGAGGTTCACAAGTAGATAGGCCTACTCGTGGTGGTGTTGCAGCCGTTGATAGAGCACATAGAGATGAAGTAACACAAGATTTTGACGTTTCGGCTGTTGCCTGTGCGGTTGTTGCCTAGCAGAGGGTTAGGTTAGGTTACGTGAGTACCATGGCAACCATAGCAGAGGGTTAGGCTAGGCTACGTGTGTACCATGGCAACCATAGCAGAGGCCTATTGTATGAATTGTGTAAAAAGGAAAGAGAGAACAGCAGCTTACCGAGGTTCACAAGTAGATAGGCCTACCTATGGTGGTGTTGCAGCCGTTGCTAGAGCACATAGAGATGAAGTAACACAAGATTTCAGATGTTTCGGCTGTTGCCTGTGCGGTTATTGCCTAGCAGAGGGTTAGGTTAGGTATCCGCTCGTCCAACAACGCGTTTATGGCGTTTTCCTAGTTAAAGCCAATATAATGAGTAATATGAGATCCAGCATCAACAAACTCTTGCACAGAATACAAACTATCGCTACGTCCGAGTGACCTTGACCTCTCGTTACAGCAGCTCTACGGAGCGCATCGTGTGGACGTACAACGCCCCTCCCGCCGCCCCCTCCCCCACCAGCAGCACGCTCAGCTCCTCCCCCTCCCCCACCTCCGCCTCCTCCTGGAGCGACGCCCCCTCCCTGCCGCCCCTCAGCCAATCGGAGGCGGTCTCCAACATCTCCAGCCCCGGATACCAGGAGGACATCCTGAGCGGGCGAGACCTCATGGAACTCAGCGACCCCAGCGACAGCGACTCGACGCTACTCGTCAGCGACCGGGATACGGAGCACAGGATAGTCCTGCAGGTGCAGGGTCCGGATACGGGGCACCGGAGGGGGAACGACTATCAGGTGAGATATGCATCTCCTCCCGTCTTCAATTGAGAAAGAGTATGAATATATGATATGAATATATATATATGTAGGCTATAGGCTATATATATGTATATTTATATATTCAGCTCAATACGATGGTCTTTGTCCAGTTTCGATCTGTCGAGTTGAGCTAAACTCCCATCTGATCTGAAATATCTCGGTTAGGGGATGAGCTCGAAAAGAATAAAGGGCAGCACAGTTCAGGTCGAAACGCCTGCCCAGGAATACGAAATCCAGCATCAACAAACTCTTGCACAGAATAGAAACTACTAATTGTAAGGTGCTCTTTGAGGAGTGATTTGAATTGATTCATGGGTAGAATCTTGAGACTTGTTGGTAGAATATTATAAAGTTCACTTCCTGAGTTGTATTACACCTGTCTGGAATGTGTGTGCGTAGGAGCTGACCCCGCTGACCCCGCAGACGACCTCCCCGCCCTTGTCGGAGGAAGAGAGCGACCTCGAGAGCCTCCACAGCTTCCACTTCCACCCCAAGGCCGTGGACATGCCGTCAGCCGTGCGATTGGCCAAGAGGCTGTTTGCCATGGACGGCTTCAAGAAGTCCGACGTCTCGCGGCACCTCAGCAAGAAGTACGTCGCAACGCAGATTCACTCATTATCCTACTCTTACGGACCTTTGATAGAGATATATTATTTTCAGTGTAGTTACATAAACCTCTTTCTGGAAGACGGATGAAAATAATTTTCTAAAAATTGGTAGGGCCTAGGCCTATAGTCTACATGCCACTTAAAGCTTGAGTAAATAAATAAATCAAATCAAATTAACTTGTGTTACAACATTTTCTTCTCAATGAATATAGGCATATGTGTTACATTTTATTATTTTATTTAGCTATCAAATAAACCAATATTTTGGAAATATCTGAAGGCCCGTATTCATGTTTAAACAAATCGCCTGCCTACCGCGCTGTTCACAAACTCACGTTTCTTCTCATCCAGTTCGAGATTTCATTCGTTTATTCAAATATATCATTTGAGTTTAATTCAGGCGTTGAAGTGATTCTCAGCATCGTACTATGTGGCACGGAAATACAATAATAATGAATATTTGATACTAGGTAGGCCTACTGATTTAGATGTAATATTTCTAGGCCTACATAACCTTACTTCTTGTATGTGTGAGGGAATTGAACCGCTGTGTTTATTTCTAAAGTTGAAATTATTCCGTCTCTCGCGGCAACGAGCGACAGGTTCAAGCGGCAGAATTCACGGCTTGCTGGTTGGCCAGAAATACAACGCCAGCCGCAAGCTATGATAACGGGCAAATTTGTCTAGTTTGTTTTGTTGATTGAATATTGTCCGATTGTTCCGTTCCTTGTTCCAGCAACGAGTTCAGCCGAGTGGTAGCGGACGAGTACCTCCGATACTTCTCTTTCGAGGGCGACTCCCTAGACATCGCCCTGCGCAAGTTCCTCAAGCAGTTCTCACTGGCGGGAGAAACCCAGGAGCGGGAGAGGGTGCTCGTCCACTTCTCCAAGAGATACCTAGACTGCAATCCTAACACATTCAACTCACAAGGTAGGAGGCTTGGAGGGAGAGAGAGAGAGGGAGGGAGAGAGAGAGAGAGAGAGAGAGAGTGCTCTTCCACGTCACATAGTTGAAACTTTGTATGCAATTCGGACCAGCCGTTTCGAAGAAAATAATGTAATACATGTTTTTTATTCATCAAATAAATAGAAATAATAGCAGAGAAATGTTGCTTTGTTAATTCACGTCTCTCTAGATTCGTTGGTATCAAATGAAGTTCATTTGATATGATCAAGGTATGTAGCGTTATAGATGTCTCGCTCATCACACAACGCACATTCTGCGTTTGCCTGGCTCACTTGACGGTGTGTTTCAGACGGTGTCCACACGCTGACCTGTGCCATCATGCTCCTCAACACGGACCTCCACGGAGCCAACCTGGGCCGTAAGATGACGTGCTCCGAGTTCATCGAGAACCTGGCGGACCTCAACGACGGAGCCAACTTCCCTCGCGACGTGCTCAAGCTGCTCTACCAGGCCATCAAGAGCTACCCTCTGGAGTGGGCCCTGTGAGTAACACCCTCTGGCATGACCCTCTGGCATGACCCTCTGTGTGTGGCCGACCGGTGCGTGACGGGTTGCGTGTGTTGCAGGGACGAGGAGGGGGACGAGTGCGCGTCGCAGGTTGCGTCGGGCAAGAACGCAGCCCAGCAGTGCGCCGGGTCCAACCCGTTCCTGGACGTTCCGGACCCCTCGGCCGCCGTGGAACACAAGCGCGGCTACGTCATGCGCAAGAGCTGCGTGGACGCTAACGGCAAGAAGAGTGAGTCTAACATTATGACTAGCGCTGTCGAGTCGAGTCCGAAGCAGATTCGGTTCAACATGAGAGATTCTTGAGGCGGTGCATGCACGATGCCTAGTCATGTCAATTTTTATTTTTATTCGTTTTTTCGGAAAAGGAACGTTTACTAAGACGTTCATTATGTAAAAAGCAAGTTGACTCCCCAACAGTGGTGACAGGGGTGTGATGTGTTGTTGCAGCTGCGTTGGGCCGGCGCGGCTGGAAGATGGTGCACTGCACGCTGCGGGACATGGTGCTGTACCTGCACAAGGACGAGCACGGCTTCAGGGCTGGCAACATGGAGGACAACGTGGGCAACGCGGTCAGAGTTCACCACGCGCTGGCGACTAAGGCTTCCGACTACACCAAGAAGCAACACGTGTTCAGGCTGCAGGCGGCCAAGGCGGAGTACCTCTTCCAGACCAGGTCTGTCTGCCTCTCTACCTCTACCTCTCTCTATCTCTATCTTTGTACTGTTGGGTCTCACCTAACTAGGTTAGTATAGTAGCGAGTAGTGCATAGAAGTAACTAGTATAGATCAAGGGTCGATACACGTTGATTATCGATATGATAGATTATATCGATATATTGATTCTAAAAACACATTTGATTAGCATATCAAACAAGTGATAATCGATACATATCGATATATCGTATATCAACTGGCAACCCTAATTAAAATGGTAATAGTAGGTTCAGTGAAGAGGGGTAACGCTGACTTGTTGACGTGTTACAGCGACTCGAAGGAGCTTCAGTCGTGGATCGACACCATCAACCTGGTGTGTGCCAGCTACTCTGCGCGGCCGCTAGCCGGGGGGGTCGGGTCCCAGCGGCGGTTCCAGCCCCCCCTCCTGCCCTGCAGCCACACCAAGCTCAACCTGGTAAGACTTGACCACGCGGCGTTTTCAACCCACCTTTAATCAACAGAGTTCAGTGAAACCTCTAGCCATCGTTTCTCAAGGGACCGGGAAAGTAAAAACATCCATGTAGGAAAATTTAACATTGATTATGTGGGAGTGGGGTGGGACATAATGAACGATACAAGCAGGAAACGGATGGATCCGGGAACGATGCATAGAGGTTTCACTGTATATGATACATGCGTCTTGTATGCGCGTAAATACGGTATTCTAACCGCCAACTTTTCTCTCCAAGTCCCCACTCTCACTTGTGCGGCCAAGTAAGTGAAGATGTATTCCTCGAAACATGAAGTTTGTCCGTCCGTTGTTTCAGCGTGACCAGCTGGCGGACCACGAAGAGCGCGTGCAGTGGCTGGAAGCGGAACTAACGCAGCACCGCTGTCACCCTCCCGACCGTGGTGCCAAGGCCCTTCAAGTGCAGAACTACCGCGAGAAGGATGCGTACCTACACTACGAGGTAAGCTGCTGGTTCTCAGCGCAGTATGGTTTAACGTCCATTCACGATTAAACCTAATCTTGAACTTATTCCTCTAACTTGAGGCTTTAAACTTACTAAAATGCTACCTCATTCACGACACTATTCGTACGTCTAATTTCAACCATTTGAAACAGCTCTTTCAATCAGCTGTCACTTGAGCGCAACATAACCTAAAAGTTGCGTCCCCAAAGTCTAGTGAGAGCTGTTGATATTTTTTCACACTTTGTGATATGTAATATAAGGAATAATAGAATTATTACAGATCTTACTATGTCGTAATTCATAAACACATCATTAATTCTTGTCCCCAATGTTGTTATTAGTTAACAAACCCTAGGCTAGACACATCTGCCAAAATGACGGTCGACCGTATGTTTGAACTATTCGCTGATTGGTCGATTCCTACGTTTCCGTAAACTTGAGAAACCAAGTTAGGAGTTTGTAAACTTCTACGTTACTGCTACTGTTAAGTACCAAGTTGAATGTTGTCGTGAACAGTATCGAGAAATACCGTATGACAAACAATCTGTAAGTTCCCAAGTTTACGGTCAAGTTTAATCGTGAATGGGCCTTTAAGCTGCCTTTCCATGATCATGTTTGCGAAATAAAACGAAACTAGTCGATAGCCAATCACAGGCCCGAAAACCACGGGAGTCCATGCTGGGATTTCACAACATGGCGGCCAAGACGAGTTGGGCCAAACTCTACTCTCTTCATTACGAATTCAATTCGCAACGAAATGACGGAAATAGAATAATAGTTTCCAGGTTTTACTCCTATGATCGCTAGTGTCTGCTTCCGTTTACGGCACATGGAGTGCGTCCACAGTGCTTCGAGTGCATCGAGTTTCACAGAAACCCACCAGGATGCGATAGAATCACGTCTCAGTTCAAAATGGAATCACTAGGATGAGCTAGAATTGCAAAATTATTTCACACATCATAGAAACAGCTATGCCAATTCGTCACGCAAAGTTTCGCAGTCATTTTGTTATGTAAAGTAAGCTTTAGTCTGACGGAAGCAGCGTCGGATGACATCGCGTTTCTGTTCCAGCTAAAGCGCTACAAGACGTACGTGTACCTGCTCAAGTCACGCGTGTCTTCGGAGGCGGAGCTAGTGCCGCCCCCCGTGCCCGACCGCCCCGCCCCCACCAACAGGTACAGCTACCGGGCGGCCATCTACAGCGGCGTGGAGGGGGGGGCAGACATCGGCTGACGGGTCATGGGCGTCTTCTCCGCCTGCGTACTCTAGCATCCTCCAACGGGCTGTAAATGTTGTAAATAAGTGAACGTCGAGGTAAGCTGGGGGTTCGGTCGCGTGTCACGTTCTGATATTTATTGATTATTTATTGATAGTTAGTTACGGTCAACTTCCCGTTAGTCTCGGTTAACTTTTGTTAGTTGCGGTTAACACGTTAGGGCGTGGATATAGCGCGAGCAAGTCCCCTTCGAGGCGGTGTTTAAGGGGAGCTACGAGCGTTTCTGTGCATCATTTCGGAGTCCAGCGTTCGGGACAACACCGCCAGGATTGCTAGAGTTGTAGGAATCCAGCATTAATGAAACAGTCTATCAAATTTCTATATGGAGATACATTTTTTATGTTCTTCATGTTTCACGGTATTTCTATTGATTTAACATCATATTCTATTCCACTATGAATGTATTTTGCAGAGTATTTAGCTGCATTGTGCTGTTTAGTGATAATTCGCACGATTTTGAAGATATCGAGCTGGATTTTACAATATTATTTTCAAAAAGTGTGTTTGAATATGAAATTAACTGCAGGAACTAAATGTCAAGTTTAAAAAAATTGTTATTATTTTCGTCGAATACTTATCAAAATTAAGTAGTATTCGGACAACTTCCTGCCTCAGACTGAAAAGAAAGAATATGTAATTTTCGTTGGTAATCCCGTAGTTGTTGATCTAAAGTTCGCAGCTCCTGTTTTGCTACCAAATGCTATAGTTCACATAAATACCGGCTAACAAAGCTGAAACTAAATGCTATATTCCTACAACTCTGGTGATTGTTACATAGTGACTGCGCCTGGCATCGAACCCTTGACCCCGAGCTGGAGCGGGCTGTGTGTGAGAGAGAGAGAGAGATGTAACAACAACACAAAGTTACTTCTAATATCGGTTATACGTTATGTATACCCAGCCATAAGCATTCGGTTATATTGTCGAAAATGTATTTGTAAATTTTATTATAATTTTAAAATAATCAAATACAGTAGAGTGAAACCTCAATGCATCGTTCTATATATATGATATATATAAGGCTAGTTGTAAGACCTTTGATTTGATATGAATTATCAGATAATTGATGTAAATAGTGTTTTAGTGAGACCGAGTTATCGTTGAGGCTTATGTAACGTGCGAGACGAGATGCGTTGAGGGTTGCGTTGGTCGGCCGTCTCCTGAATCTCGTTCTATTTCCCGAGCACTTTCCTGAGAAATATCGATCGCTGCTCTAACTAGTGAAACTTGATGTCGTGCCAGCCGCCCCGGTGGCTAAGTCAATTATCGCTAGCGGTAGAAACTGAAGTCACGTTGAGCGTGGGTTCGAGACCCGGATAAGGCGTGGGTTTTAGTAAATGCCCTTTCACCTAGTATCACTTCATCGTTTCATAATCACCCACTCATTCGTACCCCGTATAACCTAGCTGTTGGTGGGGTTGTTAAGCAGCATTATGAAAAAAAAGAAATGATGTCATGCCTTCTTTATAACTCAAATATCGGCGTCTAAGGTGCGGTGGAAGTGAACAAATGCGCGAGGCTCACGGTGAAATGAATATTGATTTGTTTGTGGTATGCAGACTTCTCGAACGATTTGGATTACATATACAAATCGTCTAGTCGTAATTAAGTCACTCGCAATATAGGCTAACTTGCGTTATCAGGAATTACCTCACAATTTAACCTCACTATCTTTATTTTATTTTTTTATATTGGGTTTAACGACGCACTGTCATGATAGCGTAGATCTAACGGCGTCGAATGGATGATTAATGAGATGAAGGTTCTTGAATAATGGGAAGGGTAGTGGGAAGGAAGCGGTCATGGCCGACTTATTGTAGGAACCATCCCGGCATTAGCCTAGACTACAGAAGGAAACCATGAAAAACCCCTGTAAAGATGGTCGGCGGCGGGGTTCGGAATTCCCCTCACCTCCCGGATCACACGAAGCGAGGGCGTTGAGCACTGCACTGCTGTGCAGGTACCTCGCCATCTCCTTCTTACTTCATGTCAGACAACTGGAGTAAGCGCGTATATTTGTAAACAACGTAAGTTCCTTGTACCACTACCAGGTATTACCCAAGATTTGACCGATAGCGTCGGAGAGATAGGAAGACGAGACGGGAAACCAACGCAACCCTCAATGCATTTTGGAGCGACATATACTGGCCTATTGTATTTCCTTGCGTTCTGATCGAATACTCAAGACGAGCCGACGGGCGATGATAGGCCACGGAACTCGTTGCCGCGGCGATATCGCGTCCGCCGTACTTCCATGTCAATACGGAGCCAACGGAGCTATTGTTAATGATTCTATTGATTATTGAATGATAGATAGTTTGGGTTTGTAATACTCAGTATGTGTTCATTATAAAACTGTTCTATCGAAGGAATAAATGTTGATTCTTTTTATTAAAGCTGTGGTGTTTTGTTTTTGAATTGCCTTTCTTACCTCATCCATAATCTTACTAGGGGACGTCCATACATTTTCTTGTTCGACTTGATTAGACTTACTGCTTATTTCTGTCGTGCTCATACCGTATTTTCCGTAACGAATCACTTCATTATAATATTTTGGACTCGCATAACAACCACTGTTTCGACCGTACATGTTTACATCAACTGAGGCCTATAGCTCATCCCAAGCACAAGTCCAACGAACTAAACAAGTTACGCTCCCTTGGTTTATATTAGCCCCTTCAAGGTATCACGTAGATTCTACCCAATCAGAGGGTAGAAAACTGACGACAATTCTTTATCTGCCATATCGACCCTTGCGACATGGACAAAGTAGTTCCGCTCCATGCTCTCTCGCGTGGACGCAACTTCAATGCCTGCTTCACAACCCTCCCATCGTCATGCCAACCCTCAGAGCTAAGACGCTGGGAGCTTGCTCGCTTTGCCCCAGGCCTCAATCCTAGGTAACTTAACCTTCACCACATAATCCCCCCCCTACCCAAAACACCCTTTTTCAACTTGTAATCTCACCCTGCATCAATTTTCTCCCCCCCCCCCCCTCCCCACACTTTCACTCACCTACTAGAACAAGCAGTCTTCATTCCCTACTCTACAGTGATAGAGGCAGCAGCCGAAACGTCATAATCTTGTGTTACTTCACCTCTATGTGCTCTATCCACGGCTCTCCACCACGAGTAGGCCTATCTACTTGTGAACCTCGGTAAGCTGTTCTCTCTTTCCCTTTTACACGATTCATACATTTTTACATTATTACGTTATTCGGATCACATCTAAAACAAATACATTAGACTTCAAGAACCAGCAGATTTCTATACCAGTCAAAAACATTGGCTGTTTATACAATCTTATGCTTATTAGAATTAGTTCCTGTTCTATTTAGTCACAACATATAATTATCATTAATATAGATGATGATTAACAGTGGTCCCAAAAGAGAACTTTGTGGTAACCCCACTTTATTTTATAATGGATCACATAATATATTATTATACTTTACTAGCTGTATTCTACCTTCTAAGTAGAATTTAACCACCTTAATACTTCACCATTTATTCCATAAATCGATAGTTTCTTTATCAGTATCTCTATCTACAGTTTCAAAAGCTTTTTTGAGTCCAAGAATACTGCTATGCATACTCTCTTTAGTTTGTTCTTTACAACAAGTTACCACAGAGGATGAAAACCATGACCGACAATAATCTCAAGCTATCTCTTGAACGTGTTCTCGTTGAGCTATGCCCCTACACCGTCAACGAGTATCTACAATATGAATTTCCACGGAACACAATGTAACCATATTATCAGAGTGACTATAGATGTACTTACTGAAGTCATGACATATTCTATAACTGGTTTTACTTTGTCTAACAACTCTGTACTACATTCGGTTCTATTGAATAAATAAATTAAATTGACAGATTTTATTTCACACTGGTAAGCACTAGTTGTATTAAAGATCACTGCCATGTTTATTCATGAATCCTGACTGCTCTTTGATGAGCATCATACGTTGAGTTTCGCTGGTGTCTGTCCGTGCGCTGCTTCGAGGACATCCTGCGGGAAGGGGGACGAATCATTCGGTGCGCGATGATTGGGTCTTCCGTCGGCTGTGGGCGGAGAACCGTGTTGGACCAGAAGACTCGCGGTGGCTGGCAGGGGTGCTTCTTGACGTTCCGGGCCCCTATCGAACATACGATATCATTATAGAGACAATATCTATATTAATATTCACTACACAATCATAATACACAATCATCGACAAGCTGGGACAGAGTTCATCGTTGATGTCAAAAAAACTTTCAATTCAATACTTACCTAGATGTTTGTAACCATTGTAATTGAAATATATATTAATCAATTACTATTTCTATTGATTATTTAATGATTAAACGTATCCATACCCAAATAATGATCCATCGCAAACAGTTATATACAATATAAATATTAATTTGTGTCAAGATATGTGTAAAAAGCTACTTGAAAAACATGAGAAATGGAAACATTTTACTCAGTGAGGATGCTTCCGGCGGTCGCTGCGTGCGCCTGGCACTGACTTCTACGAACCTACTTTACAAGCAGCGCCCCGGGCCTTCTGGAGCTAGTCCGCGCCTGATTAAGCGTAATCACTCTTAGCGGTGACTGCCGGTACTACACGGTAAGGCTTGTGGGGAGGGTAGAGACAAAGGAGTGGGGATGAATTCCAGTTTAACGTTAGGTGAATTGTCTTTGTATATTTTTAGTCTGTGATCCACTCTGGTATCGCTCAAGTCTTTCCTGACTATCAATTGTTTTTATACTATTAACGAGTTTTTAAACTACTCATAGTTGTAACGTGTAGGCCTATTGTTATTGTATTTTATATTGTTGACTGTCTGAATATCATGTAATTGATGAGTTTGAAGACAATAAACATATTATTATTATCCACAAAGTGAAGCTTGCAAAGCCAGGTTATTGCAATCGTGGATCAGCTGTTTTACATTAGCGTGTCACTCCACGGAAACTTGTTAGATGTATTAATACATTACCAGAGACACTCAAATTCACTACGGAAAACCATAGCTTCAAACTATTACTTCACACTGAGCACTCATTTGACTCTACTAATGATTTTTCAGAGCAAAAAGTTTAGTACGCTTGTAGTAGTAATATTTTAGTTGTATTTTAGTAATTTACTTACCGGTATATATGTCATAACATGTAATTACTATTAAATTCACATTGACAACATTCACACATTGTATACTTATAAAATGTATCAACTGTTACCAAATGGCAAATGAAATGAATAAATAAATCTCTGTCGTGGTCTCTGGGATCGACTATCAACAGTACGTCGAACTCATCGGGACGAGGCCAGGAAGGCAAAGGGGTATAACGGGTGTTATGAGACGATACCCTACCAACACTTGCCTGTCAAATAAGGAGAACCCACCGGTTGCCGTGGTAGTATGAACGGTACGAACCTTTTGACGTCGAGCTGAGAGCGGCTCCGACTTTACTTCAACTTCTGAAGCTCAATCTTCACCTCGGTTCATTTATCTTCTATCAATATAATGTATAATGCAATATAACAATTACATCAGTTACAATATGAATTTTAATCATACGAATCGATATAAAATTGATAAATGATGATAATATTTCAATAAAATACGTGCTAAATAAAGTTAGGTTAGACTAGAAGTTAGGTTAGAAGTTGGGTTAAGAGCCAAGAGATTATCACGTGACACTTATTTGGTTTTCTGAAATATCGAAAGTGGTATAGGGAAATTAACACGGGACGAGAAAAAAGTATCAGGGTATCATAAGTTGTATGGTAGTTATACGGACAACGAAGTCAGCTTGGTGGCGAACAGGCCGGGGATCGACATTGGTCGACAACAACCTGACTGCAAGCTGGCTATGGATCTACACACAGCGGCCAGCTGCCTAGACCAAATGGCGTTCGATTTCTGAGACGCTTGAAGCCGTGTATTGGGATTTAGCATACTTCCTCGCTGATCATGATCGCCTGATACAATTGAGTAAATCCCATGTTAATTTTCGTGGCTCGTTTCAAACACGGACGAGATGAATGGGATTGATTAAATTATTTTAACAAAAACGGCTGATCCGATTTGGATGAAAATTTGTAATAACTATTATCTTTCATATGTTTACATTCAGTAAAAATATGAAGCGTTTTGGAGAAGAAAAAATATTCTGCAAAATTTCCTGCCCAGCCTAATGTTACAAGATTTGTAGAAACTTTGCGATGATTATTTCAAAAATGATTCGACTGATTTCACTGAAAACTATACATTTCTAATCAGATGAGTCCGAGAGAGTGAGAGTGAGAGAGAGAGAGAGAGAGAGAGAGAGAGAGAGAGAGAGAGAGAGAGAGAGAGAGAGAGAGAGAGAGAGAGAGAGAGACGGAGAGTTCATACAAACAATTACGACCTAGATCATGAAATATATATATATATATATATATATATATATATATATATACGGGGGCGTCGGAACGTTTTGAAAGTTGGGGGGAGGGGGGGGGGAAGCTCGAAAATTGCGACACGCGGAGACAGGAAGTATGGGGTGCCACATATTCAATAACATTTAAGTATTTTTCAGGACAGAAGAAAAAAATACTAAAAATAGCAAGACGGGGGGGGGGGGGGGGAGGGGGGGGGTCTCCGTTTGGAAAAGAAAATGCCATATAAGAACAGTTGTACAAAGGCCAGTTAACGCGAAGCCTACGACCCGCAGGGAAAAGGGAGAAGGACCCCTCCTGGCCTCGCAGGGAACTTTTTTAAATTACCCCTTTTTTTAACACGATTTAACGTGTTTCAGATGAGATTTAGATGACAAAATTGATTGTTTTGAAGAACTAAAGGTACCCAACTGATATTTTCCAATCATAGTTAATGTAACTGCAGGGTCGATCTGGCTCATTTTAGCATATTATTGTTAATAGGATGTCACAAAATTAATGTGCGCCGATAGCGCCCCTTAAATTTGACGCCTCTGGCAGTCACGCTCTTTGCCCAACCCTAAAAACGACCCTTATTGGAAGTTCTCTTTTCCCATTTCACTTTATTGTCATCGTTACGACTGTTGGAATTTTGAAAATTTACAAAAATTGTAATAAATAATTTTACATCTGGAAGAAGCATATGGTGTAGCTTGTTGATTTAGGCCAACTCATGAACCACGTACCAGCTGTTACATTTCGAAACGGTACATCAAATTTCTTCAAATTGACACCTTTTTAATAGGGTTCAACGTGTTTCAGATGAGATTTAGATGCCAAAATCAATTTTCTTCTAGAACTGAATGTTTGCCCATCTAATTTTCTATGCAATGTGAAATATGAATCTAAGTACGATTTTATCTCTCTATACATCTTTCCTGCCTTCTCTTTCTTTTTCTCCTTTTTTCCTTAGCTCTTCCTTCTTTTTTCGTCTTTTCAAATTGTGTCTTGCAAGACCCTTTTTCTTGCCCCCCCTAGCCCCCCCCCTTGGCCAAAAGTTGGGGGGGGGGGGCATTGCACCCCTTGCCCCCCCCCCACCGGTTCCGACGCCAGTGTATATATATATATATATATATACATACATACCGTAAATATATATGTGTGTGTGTTATGTCGAATGTTCTCGCAGATTGGATGACATGTTGTATTGTGTTAGCGTTTGCTCTTTCTGTATAGAATTGTGATCCCATTCGGGACCTTGTCTTCTTCTCGAACGTTTCGGCAGGATATGTACTGCCATCTTCAGGGATTCTCCTCTCATTACCAATCAATAACATTATTCTAATATCTATCAGGACCATGCTTAGTAACTGACTATTGCTCGCTTAACGACCTCATCAGAAGCTAGGCGTTGTGTCCAATGAATGAAGATTACATCGCATATCTTACGTGGAAGGTCGAGTGGTTATCACACTGAACTGTCATTCAGGAGACCGGGGCTCGATTCCCGCCATGATCGACAATCCTGACAGAGGTTCTTCGTTGTTTCACTCAGTCGTTCCCTCTGTTCCCTATTCCCTGTGATCCCCTCTGTTTCCCTCTTTCCCTCTGCCATTCAAGTCAATACTGGGATCGTCCCTTAACAGCAGGCTACAACCGACTCCTTCCAACTATGCAAAAACACTTATAACCTTTCTTCTCATCATCCTACCATCTCATATCTCAATCACTGACGCCAATAGATCGTATAGTCAGCATTACCATGGGGCATTGAACCTCATAACAATAAATAGTGCGGGCCTCGAACCAAAGACTTCGTCCAGCTCAGTGTTTGTTGAGCGTTCAGTCTGCAGATAGGGTAATTAACATGTGATGAGGTTAGTTGTATCAGGCTAACATGATCTGCGAAGAAGTACGCATGTTACCATTAGAAGCCTGCAGGGGATTTCAACGCACGGGTAGGAAACGATAATTGTGACTGAATGTGTGTCTCCTTTACACATTTCATTTCAAATATTGAAACTGAATTCTAAAGGAAGGTTGAATCAACTGGAAGATAGATGGATAGATATCGTGTATTGTCATCTTTTTAATCCTTTCACAGTGTAATACATTGGAATACGTTGACGGATTGTGCAGACAATTTTATTCTCAGTTGATTGTAGTATCAACTGTGAATAAGTTCATAGCACAAATGATAATTAATATTTCTAAAACTAGGCTAGACAGTAAGATGTAGGAATATGGATCTGTGAATGGTTGATCACTGGAAACAATACTCGTATATTATGTGAGTCTTAGTTCGCCTTGTGATCGCCCACATTTTACTATGCAGTGGAATGTGTGTGGGCCTCTCAACCCAAGGTAATATTCATCTTCTCCGCGAGCCACTCAAGGTAGACGGAGACTCGCGTGAAGCCGGTGTATCGTTGAGAGAAGCAACCGTCGCGTTCCCGGCTGTGATTCAGCGACGAGAACGACGTGCTGACAATACCCCGCAGGAAGTACTGTCGAGTGGCGTTGTCCTCGAACACCAAGCCACCGCCAGAATCCCCCGGGCACACGCTCTTACTCGCGTTCATGTACCCGGCACAGAACTTGTCACTCGTGTAGTATCTCCTTCTCTGCTCCGGTATAGCGTCCCAGCACGTGGCCTCCGGTATCCATGGCAACGTGATGTACTGCAGCCGATCACTGTTCTTTCCGTCTTCCCGCCAGCCGAAACCTGTTGCCTGTCGAACGAACACGAGAACTCTCAGAAGCTTGTCCAACACTTGGAAGGTGAAGCTAATAAACACTGTTCGATGAATGTTGTACGAGGTATCATGAAAATGTAGGGGCTCAATTCTGGGTTCCCTCCTGCAGTGGCCTTGAAGAGAGATCCACAAGAGAAATCCCTTGCAGGAGTTAGACAAGGGAATCCTGCGAGGGACTCCCCATTGTCTAGTGCCAGATAAAGTCCTGGGTGGGCATTCCTGTACAAGATAAACCCAGTCTTAACCCCCCCCCCCCCAAGAATTGAAGGTGGCTGCGTATGGGCTGTTGATATAGGATAATACCGCTTTTCTTCTGTTTTTTGGTATTATCTTCACTAAAATCGGATCAAATCGTACAGGAATCCCTCAGGTAGACAACCTAACCTCGCACCTCATCACCTAAAAACCCTACAAAACATTTCAGAGTGGAAGTAATTCTGGATCAGACATATTCATGTATAGAGACAAGGCAGTGCTTACAATTCCTCCTCGCCCTTCTGCCAGCTGCGTTGCGTCATGCTCGTTGAACCAGTCAATACACGCCACGTCGACCGTCGCGGTGAGGGTAACGGGTCGATCCAGCACCACGATAGCGATGTCGTGCTGCTGCGTGTGGGTGTTGTCGGCATAGCGCTGGTTCAACACAAGCTCCTTGACCCCGACTCGCTGGGCCCCGATCTCCTCCTCGTCCCAGCCGGCCAGGACCTTACCGACAGCCACGCGGAACAACGAAGCGCTCTTCTGACGGTTCCCGAAGAAGCAGTGAGCCGCTGAGAACAAGAGAACAATGGTCTGTATGGGCTGCTCCAATGAGAGAGAGAGAGATCGGTATGGGATCCATATAGAGTTGGCGAGATGAGGGATAGCAGAGGATAGCAGTCAGAAGGGTGACAGGTAGAGGAAGCGAGGGGTTTACAACTCGAAAATTGGGTGTACACCTGATTTCAGATTTCAAGATTTCAGGTGACTTCAGGTGATTTCAGGTGATTTCAAGTGATTTCAGGTGATCCCAGGGATTTCAGGGATTTCAGGTGATTTCAGGGATTTCAAGTGATTTCAGGTGATTTCAGGTGATTTCAAGTGATTTCAGGTGATTTCAGGTGATTTCAGGTGATTTCAGGGATTTCAGGTGATTTCAGGTGATTTCAAGTGATTTCAGGTGAATTTCATGGCAAGTGTACACCTGATTTCAGGTTAACCCCTCGAGAGTAAGGAGGTGGAGGTGGGTAGTGAATGAAAGGGGAGAAAGGACAAGAATATTGAAGAGTCCATCTGAGATGATGCGCGAATTGGGGTGGCAGGAATTGGAAAAGCGTAGAAAAGTGGATCGGTTGTGTAATTTTCTCAGGGCAATGGAAGGAGAAGGGGGCTGGGGAGAATTGAATAGGTTGATTGAAAGGAATGAGTCAGGGTACGGGGGGAGGCGAAGTCATGACAGAGCGGTAGTTGTAGAGGGAGCTAGATTAGATGTGGGAAAATTTTCTTTCATAAATAGGACAGGTAGGGACTGGAATGAACTTGATAGAAGTGTATTCGAGGGGGATGAAATGAGGGAGAAACAATTATGGCAGAAAGTTAGGGTGATGGGTAAACCGTCGTGATCAAGGGTAGGGAACTTGCCACCGTGCATTTATGCGCAACTGTATGAGTTGATAATAATAATAATGTACAATCGCTTACCAGAGATAACCGTGTTGGGAGATATCAGAGTTCCTCCACAAATAACAGTGATAGAGTTAACCATAGCTCTGTAGATGACGGCGTGCCAGGGGAATTGCCCGACCTCGGCTTCTGTCCCTCCTGACACCAGACCTGGCCTGGAATACCCTCTCTTGCCACATGACTGACCTGAAACACGACCTTGACCTCACCACGGGGGTCACTGTAAGTCTTCAAGTGGACAAGATCACAATGAGTTGAACTCAATGACAAACAGTCATAAAGATCCTATTGTATCCATTTCTATCTTATTCTGTTATTATTATTATTACTATTATCATCATTATTCTAATATTTCTAGTATCCAATCCCCTAATGATCGTATAAAATCTAATTAATTTATAAAGTTTCGCTGGCGTCTGTCTGTGCTCAACCGGTTCCGAACGGTCCAAGACATTCTGTGGGAGAACGGAAGGTGCGAGGGAATTTACGCGTAATTGGGTTAGTGCGTAGTGAGGCTGTGCGTTCAAGGTATATGCAGTGCGACAGTTATAACAATAGTAGTGGGAAGTATAGTAACAACAGAGAGAGAGACCCCGCGTTTTAAAACGCGGGGCTAGGGCTAGTATAATAATAGTGTGGTAATAGGTTCAGTATTATTCACCTGCCACGGAAATCCTCTGCTTTGCTTCCACGATCCCATACAGAGCGAGATGGTTTATCCTACAGATCAGCTCTCTGCCGTTGTCCGCTGCCGTGACCTTGTGGAGAAGTGTCTGCGAGATGGTCTTGTTCTCCCAGGGCCACTTCCAGCTGGGATCCGGCAGGTCGTCCTCGTTGTCGCTCCTGATGACTTCTTCTCCCAGGTACCAGGACATGTTGGCCTGGGGCACGCCGCCACGCACAATGCACGTGGCACTGAGGACGTCCCCCGCCTTATACGTGGTACCTGCCAAGAGGTGGAGCTCAGGAGCGGGCGGAGCGGCTGAAATGACAAGACACGGATCAAGCAGTTGCTAGGCGCTGTGACGTCTTGGAGCAACGTTGAGAAGACATCAGCCTAATGAAATATCCCCTTCAGCTCGAACATGTGATCAGAAAGAGCATGTTTTACGAGATAATTGATAATATTGATTATTCGATCACTTGTTCCAGAAATGAGCATCTTCGTATTTCACTCACATTGGCGCTAGCCAAAGTCAATGCATCACAAATAACGGCACACTGGATTTTTCATCCTGAATCATCTCTAGCAATCAACACAGAATTACATTTCTTGCATCGTATTAATTTGTGAAAACTTATAAAATTGCTTCCAATTCCTTCAAATTTGAAACGATTTCCTGAGCGGCAGAATGGGATCTCAAAGTGTACTTGATCCAGAATCAACTCTAACAATTTTCAAAAACTTATCATAATCGCTTCTAATTCTTGTACATTTGGAAACTTTGAAGAGTGGGCAATGGCACACTTCAGCACAAAACGAGCACATCAGCTTCAGGGGTTTCAAATGATTTCAAATGATGTGTGAGTAAAGTCAAAGCATCTTATAGTAAAGGGTGAGTGTTATGTAATGCTACACTGTGAGTGGGCTGTGGGAACAAGGCAAGCAGGGCTGAGTGAGACAGATGCCGGCAAGTCTTACCTGTGACCATGAGGACTGGACCCGCTATACCGTGGCCGACTCCTGGTGCCTCAACTCGGCCCCACACCACGCCGCTGTCCGCGCCGGTGAGCCCAGTGACAGCGACCCCGCACTGGCCGCGCTCCAGGCCGGTGCCGTGGTACCGGAACCGACCGACAGCCGGCGAGGCGTGGCCGTGAGGAAAGGCCAGCCTGGTGTTTGACGCGCCGGGAATATCTATCCAACACCTGGTCAGCGGTCTGCCTGCCGAGAACAGGAAAGTTGTGCTGCTGCCCAAGACACGCAGCTCTGACGTCAGTGGGAGCTTGGCACCATCTGTTGAACGAGACAACGACTTGTTAATCCAGCGCGGTACCAACCTGATAAACACTACTGTTGGCCACGCTAGCAGTGTGGTGTGGAGCACAGCTTGAAGGTTGGTACGCTTCTCAGAAGTCAGAAGAACGATTTGTACCAACAGTATTCATCATACATAATTATGTCATACTAGGAGAACGCAGCTTTGAAACTGAAGGTGCTTATATCAACTGACAGCCGGTAGGCTGGAAGGCGTAAAGAACTTTACACATACATGTATTTACGTTCACTCCTAGTTTGATTCTTTTCAAGGGTCATTTCTGAACTTCTTTGCTCGGTCTTGATGGAATTTCGTGATGAATCAAAAAGTACTCCCACCAACTCGGCCCAAAAGCTAGACAGTTCTCAGTTGGATGAGTCCTCGAGGCCGGAAAGACTTCAGTCGACACGTGATCCAGTTCACCTGATTCAGACCCACCCCCACACGTGCCATTCACATGTGCTCCGCGTGCGTGGTGTGAAGGTCAATACCACCTGTTGGACTGCATGGTATTGACTGGACGACTTGGAAACAGTGTTGAATTCAGAGATTTTGTTGCGGGGGAGCTTTTGTGTGTTCCAGGGGGGGCAAGGGATACATACACAAAATTAAGCTAACATTAAGCCACTTTGAGATTTGAGATGTCACTTACCAGGATTCACGGGCAGAATTGCATATAACAATTCAAATGAATAACATCTGAAATTGTTTTTCCGGAGTAATGAATAGTAAATCCCTAATATTTTTCTTTTTTTCCAAATATTCAAAAAACAAAAAAAAAAGTTTCTCGGAAAATACACTATATATCTAGTGCTTGATGTTTTTATCTCGGGGGACAAACGAAGAGACACTGCTTAGAAACACCCTCCCATGCAATAACTGTACTGTCGAGTGTACATGATGCCTCACCTTCATGCAGTATCAGCACCGACTTGTCCCGCCATCCTCCGCTGTCGGCGCGAGCTCGGCAGGTCAGCATGTTGAACAAGAGGACAATACTGCTTGGAAACATCCTCCCAATAACTGTGCTACAATAAATTTTTCACGTGGTCGTGTGTGGTATCGACATGAAGGTACATTCATTAGATTGCAGAAAATTCTTATTTCGTCTCAATCCAATGTGTGGTTCTCCCTAAAAAAATTCGTGAACAACCCCCCGTGCAGAGGCGTGTCTGAAAATTTGCGATTTTCCCTGGAAATTTTTGACAGGGTCGTGTAAGGTATCGACATGAAGGTACATTCATCAGAATGCGGAAAATTCTTATTCTGTTCCGATCCAATGTGTGGTTCTCCGTGAAGAAGATTCGTGAACAACCCCTTGCGCATAGGGGTGACGGAAAATTTACGATTTTCTTCGGAAAATTTTTCTCAGAGTTGTGTGTGGTATCGACATAAAGGTACATCCATTATATTGCGAAAATTTCTTTTTTCGTCTCAATCCAATGTGTGGTTCTCCGTAAAAAACATCGTGAACAACCCCTTGCGCATAAGGGTGTCGGAAAATTTACGATTTTCTTTGGAAAATTCTCCTCAGGGTTGTGTGTGGTATCGACATAAAGGTACATTCATTAGATTGCGAAAAATTCTTATTTCGTCCCGATCCAATGTGTGGTTCTCAAAAATCGCAAACACCTCCCCGTGCTGAGGGGTGTAGGAAAATTCGCGATTTTCCCCGGAAAATTTTTCACAGGGTCGTGTAAGGTATCGACATGAAGGTACATTCAATTGAATGCAAAACTTCCTTATTTTGTCTCGATCCAATGTGTGGTTCTCCAGAAAACAATTCGTGAACACCCCCTCGCGCATAAGGGTGTCGGAAAATTTACGATGTTCTTTGGAAAAATGTTCCCAGAGTCGTGAGTGGTATCGAAATTAAGGTACGTTCATTTGAATGCATAAAATCTTCATTTCGTCCCGATGTCTGGTTCTCGAATGTCTGGTTCTCCGTGAAAAAAATTCTTGAATACCCTCTCGGAAAATTTATGATTTTCTTTGGGTTTTTTTAAAAAAAAAACGTGAGTGGCATAAAAATGCTCACGTGATCGCTAGCTTTCCGAAAATCGAACAATCAGCCCGATCGCATCGTGGGTTCTCCAGCAATCGCCGATCGAAGATTGTCGATTTTTTCTTGACATACGGGTACTAGTACGGGGAAAAAACCAAAATGTGAATGAAAGTCAAACTCTTTTGCCGAAGCCGTGTGCGGTATCAAAATGAAGGTACATAATATCTGCTGCCAAAAATGTTGATTTTAGCTCGATCCGATGTCTGGTTCTCCGTAAACAAATTCTTGAAAATGAAGGCAAATTTGCAATTTTCTTCGGAGAAGTTTTAACACAGCCGTGAGTGGTATCAGATTTAAGATGATCGAAATTGATGACGTACAGTTCTAATTTCAACTCGATCCGATGTATGGTTCTCCGGCAAACATGTTTTGAACCAACCCCTGCAGATCGGGTGTCGGAAAATTTATGATTTTCCCTGGAAAAGTTTTCACAGGGCCGTGTGTGGTATCAAAATGGAGGTACATTCAATTGATTGCGAAAAATTTGAATCTCAGCCCGATCCGATGTATAGTTCTCCGGCAAACATGTTTTGAACACCCCCATGCGCAGAGGGGTATAGGAAAATTTACGATTTTCTCCGGAAATTTTTTGTCGCAGCCATATGTGGTATCAAATGAAGGTACATTCAATCGATTGCACAAAATTTCAACTTTGGCCCGATCCGATGTATGGTTCTCCGGCAAACATGTTTTGAACCAACCCCTGCAGATCGGGTGTCGGAAAATTTATGATTTTCCCTAGAAAAGTTTTCACAGAGCCGTGTGTGGTATCAGAAGGAAGGTACATTCAATTGAATGCGGAAAAATCCAAGTTTGGCCAAATCCGATGGTTGGTTTGCCGGCAAACAGGTTTTGAACAACCCCCCGTGCAGAGGGGTGTCGGAAAATTTATGATTTTCCCCGGAAAAGTTTTCAGAGGGCCGTGTGTGGTATCAAAATGAAGGTACATTCAATTGAATGCAGAAAAATCTAAGTTTGGCCTGATTCGATGTATGGTTCTCCGGCAAACAGGTTTTGAACAACCCTCCGTGCAGAGGGGTGTCGGAAAATTTATGATTTTCCCCGGAAAAGTTTTCACAGGGCCGTGTGTGGTATCGAAATGGAGGTACATTCAATTGAATGCGAAAAATGTAAACCTCATACCGATCCAATGTCTAGTTCTCCGTCAAACAGGTTTTGACAACCCCCTGTGCAGAGGGGTGTCGGAGAATTTATGATTTACCCCGGAAAAGTTTTCACAGGGCTTTGTGTGGTATCAAAATGAAGATACATTCAATTGAATGCAGAAAAATCTGAGTTTGGCTCAATCCGATGTCCGGTTCTCCGGCAAACAGGTTTTGAACAACCCCCCGTGCATAGGGGTGTCGGAAAATATGCGATTTTCCCCGGAAAAGTTTCCAGAGGGCCGTGTGTGGTATCAAAATGAGGGTACATTCAATAGAATGCGAAAAAATTCAAGTTCGGCCAAATCCTACGTTTGGTTTGCCAGTAAACATGTTTTGAACAACCCCTTGCGCATAGGGGTGTCGGAAAATTCACGATTTTCTTTGGAAAAGTTTTCACAGGGCCGTGTGATGGTGTCGAAATGAAGGTACGTTCAACTGAATGCAAAAAAATCCGAGTTTGACCCAATCCGATGTATGGTTCTCCATAAAAACAGGTTTTGAACAAGCCCTCGTGCAGAGGAATGTCGGAAAATATGCGATTTTCCCCGGAAAATTTTTCAGAGGGCCGTGTGTGGTATCAAAATGAAGGTACGTTCAATTGAATGCAGAAAAATTCAAGTTGGGCCCAATCCGATGCATGGTTCTCCGGCAAACATGAGTTGTGTGTGGTATCAAAATAAAGGTACATTCAATCGATTGCAGAAAATTTGAACCTCAACCCGATTCAATGTTTGGTTCTCTGACAAACAGGTTTTGAACAACCCCCCGTGCAGAGGGGTGTCGGAAAATTTATGATTTTCCCCGGAAAAGTTTTCACGGGGCCGTGTGTGGTATCAAAATAAAGGTACATTCAATTGAATGCAGAAAAATCTAAGTTTGGCCCAATCCGATGTGTGGTTCTCCAGCAAACAGGTTTTGAACAACCCCCCGTGCATAGGGGTGTCGGAAAATTTATGATTTTCCCCGGAAAAGTTTTCAGAGGGCCGTGTGTGGTATCAAAATAAAGGTACATTCAATTGAATGCAGAAAAATCTAAGTTTGGCCCGATTCGATGTATGGTTCTCCGGCAAACAGGTTTTGAACAACACCCCGTGCAGAGGGGTGTCGGAAAATTCATGATTTTCCCCGGAAAAGTTTTCACGGGGCTGTGTGTGGTATCAAAATGAAGGTACATTCAATTGAATGCGAAAAAATCTAAGTTTGGCCCAATCCGATATCTGGTTTTCCGGCAAACAGGTTTTGAACAACCCCCCGTGCATAGGGGTGTCGGAAAATTTGTGATTTTCCCCGGAAAAGTTTTCAGAGGGCCTTGTGTGGTATCAAAATGGAGGTACATTCAATTGAATGCGAACAAATCAGAGTTTGGCCAAATCCTACGTTTGGTTTGCCAGTAAACATGTTTTGAACCACCCCTTGCGCATAGGGGTGTCGGAAAATTTACGATTATCTTTGGAAAAGTTTTCACAGGGTCGTGTGTGGTATAAAAATGAAGGTACGTTCAATTGAATGCGAAAAAATCCGAGTTTGGCCCAATACGATGTATGGTTCTCCGAGAAACCGGTTTTGAACAACCCCCCGTGCAGAGGGGTGACGGAAAATTTGCGATTTTCTCCGGAAAAGTTTTCAGAGGGCCGTGTGTGGTATCAAAATGAAGGTACATCCAATTGAATGCGAAAAAATCCAAGTTCGGTCAAATATTACGTTTGGTTTGCCAGTAAACATGTTTTGAACCACCCCTTGCGCATAGGGGTGTCGGAAAATTTACGATTATCTTTGGAAAAGTTTTCACAGGGTCGTGTGTGGTATAAAAATGAAGGTACGTTCAATTGAATGCAGAAAAATCTAAGTTTGGTCCAATTCGATGTATGGTTCTCCGTCAAACATGTTTTGAACAACCCCCTGCAGATGGGGGGTCGGAATATTTACGATTTTCTTTGGAAATTCCTTTTCAGAGTCGTGTGTAGTATCAAAATGAAGGTACATCCAATCGATTGCGAAAAATTCAAACCTCAACTCGATCCAATGATTGGTTCTCCGGCAAACAGGTTTTGAACAACCCCCGTGCAGAGGGGTGTCGGAAAATTCATGATTTTCCCCGGAAAAGTTTTCACAGGGCCCTGTGTGGTATCAAAATTAAGGTACATTCAATTGAATGCGAAAAAATCTGAGTTCGACCCAATCCGAAGTATGGTTCTCCGGCAAACAAGTTTTGAACGACCCCTTGCAGATGGGGGGTCGTAAAATTCACGTTTCTCTTTGGAAAAGTTTTCTCAGAGTCGTGTGTGGTATCAAAATGAAGGTACATCCAATCGATTGCGAAAAATTTAAACCTCAACTCGATCTAATGTTTGGTTCTCCAGCAAACAGGTTTTGAACAACCCCCGTGCAGAGGGGTGTCGGAAAATTCATGATTTTCCCCGGAAAAGTTTTTAGAATGCCGTGTGTGGTATCAAAATGAAGGTACATTCAATTGAATGCGAAAAAATCTAATTTTGGCCCGATTCGATGTATGGTTTTCCGGCAAACAGGTTTTGAACAACCCCCCGTGCATAGGGGTGTCGGAAAATTCATGATTTTCCCCGGAAAAGTTTTCAGAGGGCCTTGTGTGGTATCAAAATGAAGGTACATTCAATTGAATGCGAAAAAATCCAAGTTTGGCCAAATCCGACGTTTGGTTTGCCAGTAAACATGTTTTGAACCACCCCTTGCGCATAGGGGTGTCGGAAAATTTACGATTTTCTTTGGGAAAGTTTTCACAGAGCCGTGTGTGGTATCAAAATGAAGGTACGTTCAATTGAATGCGAACAAATCAGAGTTTGGCCCAATACGATGTATGGTTCTCCGAGAAACCGGTTTGAACAACCCCCCGTGCAGAGGGGTGACGGAAAATTTGCGATTTTCTCCGGAAAAGTTTTCAGAGGGCCGTGTGTGGTATCAAAATGAAGGTACATCCAATTGAATGCGAAAAAATCCAAGTTCGGTCAAATATTACGTTTGGTTTGCCAGTAAACATATTTTGAACCACCCCTTGCGCATAGGGGTGTCGGAAAATTTACGATTATCTTTGGAAAAGTTTTCACAGGGTCGTGTGTGGTATAAAAATGAAGGTACGTTCAATTGAATGCAGAAAAATCTAAGTTTGGTCCAATTCGATGTATGGTTCTCCGTCAAACATGTTTTGAACAACCCCCTGCAGATGGGGGGTCGGAATATTTACGATTTTCTTTGGAAATTCCTTTTCAGAGTCGTGTGTAGTATCAAAATGAAGGTACATCCAATCGATTGCGAAAAATTCAAACCTCAACTCGATCCAATGTTTGGTTCTCCGGCAAACAGGTTTTGAACAACCCCCGTGCAGAGGGGTGTCGGAAAATTCATGATTTTCCCCGGAAAAGTTTTTAGAATGCCGTGTGTGGTATCAAAATGAAGGTACATTCAATTGAATGCGAAAAAATCTAATTTTGGCCCGATTCGATGTATGGTTCTCCGAAAAACAGGTTTTGAACATCCCCCCGTGCAGAGGGGTGTCGGAAAATTTATGATTTTCCCCGGAAAAGTTTTCACAGGGCCGTGTGTGTGATCAAAATGAAGGTACATTCAATCGATTGCGAAAAATGTAAACCTCATACCGATCCAATGTCTGGTTCTCCGTCAAACAGGTTTTGAACAACACCCCGTGCAGAGGGGTGTCGGAAAATTCATGATTTTCCCCGGAAAAGTTTTTACGGGGCCGTGTGTGGTATCGAAATGAAGGTACATCCAATTGAATGCAGAAAAATCTGAGTTTGGCCCAATCCGATGTCCGGTTCTCCGGAAAACAGGTTTTGAACAACCCCCCCGTGCATAGGGGTGTCGGAAAATTCACGATTTTCTCTGGAAATTTGTTTTGAGGGTCGTGTGTGGCATCTACATGAAGGTACATCCATTAGATTCCTGAAAATGCTAATTTTGTCCTGATCCAATGTGTGGTCTCTCCTAAAAAAGTTCGCGAACAACCTCATGTGCTGAGGGGTGTCGGAAAATTTGCGATTTTTCCTGGAAAATTCTCCACAGGGTCTTGTGTGGTATCGACATCAAGGTACATTCATAAGATTCCAGAAAATATTCATTTTGTCCCGATCCAATGTGTGGTTCTCCAGAAATAAATTCGCAAACAACCCCCCGTGCTGAGGGGTGTCGGAAAATTTGCGTTTTTCCCTGGAAAATTTTTCACAGGGTCGTTTGTGGTATCAACATGAAGGTACGTTCATCAGATTGCGAAAAAATTTTATTTCGTCTCAATCCAATGTGTGGTTCTCCAGAAAAAAAATCGTGAACACCCTCCCGTGCGGAGGGGTGTTGAAAAATTTTCGATTTTTCTTGGAAAATTTTCCACAGGGTTGTGTGTGGTATCGATATGAAGAGGACAATACTGCTTGGAAACATCCTCCCAATAACTGTGCTGTTGAGCCTCACCTTCATGCAGTATCAGCACCGACTTCTCGCGCCATCCTCCGCTGTCGGCGCGAGCTCGGCAGGTCAGCATGTTGAACAAGAGGACAACACTGCTGAGGCGCACGCTACAGTCGCCCTGGGGCAATCCTCGGCCGCCGTACTGCGCATAGTACAGACCAGGGCTGTACGGTGGAGACTCCTGACCTGCGCGGGGGAGACACGTCTTCACAAACATCACGCAATCAGACTTTCTCTTTTATATCAACATCTTGACTTGATACAAAATCATTGTGCCCCTATCAAGGCTAAGGATGAGAGTGGGATCGTTTGGACGGGGCTCCACAAGGGCGATCTTACGGCTACGTCCAAACTCTACCGATTCCAAACTCGACCGAAGCAGGTAAAATGGTAGAACGGTCGAGTTTGGATTCGGTCGAGTTCGGATTCGGTCGAGTTTGGATTCGGTCGAGTTTGGAATCAGTCGAGTTTGGAATCGGTCGAGTTAGGACTGCCGTACTGTGGGCTCGGCTGACGGCTTGTGAAGTCAGTCGAGTTCGGATTCGGTCGAGTTAGGAATCGGTCGAGCTAGGATTCGGTCGAGTTTGGATTCGGTCGAGTTAGGACTTCGGTCGAGTTTGGAATCGGACGAGTCTGGAATCGGTCGAGTTTGGACGAAATCGAGTTTGGATTCGGTCGAGTTTGGAATCGGTCGAGTCTGGAATCGGTCGGGTTTGGACGCTGCTCGATCTTACCACCCCATTTTATTATTATTTTGAATTAAAGCAAATAACTCTGACACCAGGTCTACGCTTTCTGTGACCACACTTCGTCGCACAGATAAAAGTTTTCAGTTGCCGAAAGTCCGGAACACAATATAAACTGTTTTTGCGATATATCCGCACACTACCAACATTAGTATTAGGAATAATCCAAACACACGAATGTTGATATCTTTCACTTAGAACTAAGTCTCTTATACAATGATCACTCAGCTTCCAATGACAGCAAGTGCAAAGTTAATCATTATAAAAAAGGAAAAAAAAACATACTACACGATATCAACATCTGTGCATGTTTCAGTCATATAGTGCGTTCACATTCCTACTGTCTGATCCCATACGACCCCGACAATAAGAGGGATGTGTGGGGGTACGAATGAGCGGAAGATAATAACACGATGCCGTGGTGACGGGTGGAAGTATTCAAGTCCGATTTCTAGTGATATTTTTGAAAGATTCTTGAAACTTTCTTCCTGCACATATTACAATAATGGTATTCCTCGAGTACCCCACTAACAACAAGGGTATATGGGGGTCCGCATATGTGTATTACAATGCAGGTGCAGTGATAAAGAGTGGGAGCAATCAAGTCTGATCCATGCCTACCTGCCTTGAACACATCAATATAGTGAGCTTCTTGTTCTCCCACTAATAACAAGTATGCATGGGGTGTCGTGAGTCTCACTCTCAACTAAATGTGCTATCAACACATCATTGCCTTGGAGAATGGCTGATGAATGTTGGAATAATTCAGTATCTTTACAATATAGTCTGGTTCTGTCGTGGCTCACCTTGGCTCAGGTCCATGACGGGCCCCTGATTACTGCGGCTATGGTGTAACCTGCACTGACAAGCCACTAAAGGCACGCCCGAGTGGGTGGAGAAGGTCAGGTTGCCGCCAAGAGGGTAGGTCAGCACAGCAGAGTCAGGCGTCGTCAGAACCCAAGCTGCAAGCAACAACACGTCACGGTCACTCACCTCTCATACTTGAGAGCTTGCAAATCAAGGTGTGTAGAGTTATCAAGCATCGCATTGAAAATAACAACAATGATAACTGTGAAGAATGAAATACTTGATATGAAGCTGGTGCGTGGATATTTCTTGTTAATTTGAATACTGGAAGGAGTCGGTCGTGGCCTATTATTAAGGCACTGTCATAGTATCAACCTGGTAACGACAACAAACCGCGAGAAGAACCTCAGGATGATCGACCATGGCGGGAATCGATTTTCAGTCTCCTGAATGACGGTTCAGTGTGCTAACCACTCGTCTCAGTATGAATAATGATGATGCTCACTGTCACAGAAATATCATCTAAAAATGTATACTGCTTTCTTTCAGAAATGAAGATAGACATTTTGATTGCAAATTAAATGAAATCTTATGTTGGATATTTTGTCCCCAAATGTGCCCACCCTGTAATGAGCTGTACTTACGTTCTGCCGAGCCCAACCCCGCGATGACGATGAAGACGAAGAAGAGCATTGTTCAACAAGTAGATAATCACATGTATTGAAGCTGTGAGAGTAATGGACCAGAAGCTTCAGTAACAGTCTATATTATGATCATGTTGTCTTCATGCTGTGCTCGCTGTGTTGCATCATTGACCCTGGTGACCTGTGACCTCTCATCGCCGAGGTCAAGCGAACATTGAGCTGTACAGTCTTGTTGACAACATCAGACTGACGTCAACTGGCATGATGTACCGGAATAACTTTTGTTACCTAAATAATATTTGCCAATAATTTGTCAAACACAAGTTTATGTCAATATCACTCATTGCATTTTTATACTATTTTTACCACATTTTCTACAATGGTTTTTGGACAGGAATAATTAACTATTCAAATGAATGATAAGAATTTTCAAAAAGAAATTATCAATAATTACGTATTGCCTAATGAATTCTACTTGAAATTTTTGCTTTCATTATTTACTGATATATGATTTTTTCTTGTATTTTCCAATGTATATATTCAATGATGTCACTCCATGCAGATTCTCACAGAACGTCAGAGGTTAGATGGGCGTGATTTCAGAATTACATGCGACCGCAAATGTTTATATACCACTCTGCGTTGTCAATGATCAGGTACATTATCACGAATATCATCATGAAAGATATGACACATCAAAAGTCGAATATTTGAATGTTTTTCTTCTGCTGGTACTTGTTGCTATGACCTACATGACCTATATGTTATTGTCCTACATTCTAGTCTAACTAGCTTTTCAGCCCCGTGTTTCAAAACACGGGGACACAACATATAGCCACACGGCCGTGCCCAATGCTTATCCGGTACTGCGGTCAAAACGAAACCACGCAATTCACCACCCAACTCAGGGCCCCGTCTTACCCGCTGTTGACCCCAGCCGGTCGTCGTCAAGGTCACTGCGACTTGAGTGCGCCATGCCCTCCCTCCCTACCCCTCACGCCATCACGCACTAGAATAACACGGTTCTCCGCCCACAGCCGATGGGAAGACCCGATCATCACGTATCGAAAAATCCAGAATATTATGGGTCCACGCCCACGACCGACCCCTCCGTCCCCTCACCCGCACTCACCCAGAATGTCGCACAAAGTCAGGATGTTCTCGTACCAGCGTGACTTACAGACGAAAAGACAGACAGATCAGCGAAACGCAATGAATAATTGTATGGTTCCAATGATTATTGCATACCTTTCTATATCTTGGATTGATACGTCTGATTTGATTTGTATCTACTGTGTCATGTTCCACAGAAGAGCATTTGGCTTTGTGGGAATTATTTATGTGTGTCAATTGTTAACATTGTTAGACGAGCTTCAGCGAGGATTCAATTTGACATACTGAAAAAAATTAGTGTTCGTTTTTGTTTTTTTTCTCATGTTTTTTTGACGGTTCTCCACAGGTCAAACGGCTACAGCTATCAACTTCAAACTTTTTTTCAATATGGTTCCTCATCTAAGTTAGATCTGTATAGTTTCGTGGCATTATCGGGTGGTAACTTTTTTTGTATGAATTTTAGAAATTTCAGAAATACCCATTAAAATGACACAGCGGAAAAAAAGAAAATATTTCTATTTTCCAAGAACATGAAATTTTGCGTCAAGTTGAATTTAATTTTGATACACATTTCTGGAAACTTTCAACTTGATCGGGTCAGCCATTCTGAAGAAAAAACATAAAATGTGCTAAATTTGTACCACTCGAAGCAGTTTTTACACATTTCTACCCATACTATTACTATCCGTTCGTCCAACAACGCATATATGGCGTTTTCCTAGTTTACTTTGAACGAAATACCCTTAAAAAATAAATTATAAATCAAGGAAAAATAAATACGCAACCAATGCATGATAATACAGTTAAATGGAGAATATGAATCACTGCTAGGAATCTTAGAAAAGTATGAATTTCTTTGTAAGTATTGATTGAGAGGTCAGAGGTCACGTGGTGGTCTAGTGCTTATCAACATCTCACAAGACTCGTTACGTAGATTCCTGATTATACGAGCTTTAGCGAGGATTCAATTTGATATACCGGTACTGAAAAAATTGGTGTTCGTTTTTATGTTTTTATTTTTATTTTTTATTTTTTCATGTTTTTTTGTCGGTTCTCCACAGGTCAAACAGCTACAGCTATCGAATTCAAACTTTTTCCAATATGGTTCCTCATCTAACTCAGATCTGTGTAGTTTTGTGGCATTATCGGGTGGTAACTTAATTTTTATGAATTTTAGAAATTTCAAAAATACCCATTAGAATAACACAGCGGGAAAAAAAAAAATATTTTCCAAAACAATGAAATTTTGCTGCAGTTGAATTAAATTTTGATTCACATTTCCTAACATTTTCAGCTTGATCGGGTCAGCCATTTTGAAGAAAAAACATGAAATGTGCTAGATTTGTACCACACGAAGCAGGTTTTACCCATTACTATCCGCTCGTCTAACAACACATATATGGCGTTTTCCTAGTAAATAGCACAGTGTGACTGGTCGGAACTTCTTGGCGTTATTCTGCTATCTGCTATCTAGCTGGTCTGATACCAAGGTTCGATTCCTGCCAGAGTCAACCCTCCTGACTGGGGTGCATCGTGTGGTATCCCTCTGACGTCCAGGTCAATACTGGCCTGGTTCCTTAACAACAGGCCACGGCCGACTCCTTCCAACTAGCCGAAACACTTAATAATCTAACTTTTCATCTTATCATCCCATCATGTCTTAATTATTCACCGACGTCAATAGATCTTGGTACGGTACAGTGAGGCGGTAAACCCAGTATGAATGAAATTAAAAAATATATATATATATATATATATATATATATATATATATATATATATTTATATAATATATATATATATACACATATTGATGATAATTGGATAATATCCCTACTCGCGGAATTACATGAATTCAATATAGTTTACTCACTCACACCGATGACAAACAACTATGAGGATTTTATCGGGCGAAACTTACAGAATTTAACATGGGATTTGCTCAATTGTATCAGGCGATCATGATCAGCGAGGAAGTATGCTAAATCCCAATACACGGCTTCAAGCGTCTCAGAAATCGAACGCGGTATCTGAATGACGTCAGAGCACGTTTAATTAGAACGCCGTGCGTAACCATGGCAACCCAGGCTAAACTATATACAACCCGGGTTGTCATGGTTACGCAATGCATTCTAAAGATCACGTGCTCTGACGTCATTCGGGTATATATATATATATATATATATATATATATATATATATATATATATATATATATATATATATATATATATATATATATATATATATATATATATATATATATCATATACACATATATATATATACACATTTATACATTGCTTTGGGCTTTATGATGCGTATAATAAGAAACAAAGACAAATCTGAATATTAAATTGTTTCTTTATGAAGATTGCCAGAATGTTTATTAAATAATATATACGTTATATATATATATTTATATATATATATATATATATATATATATATATATATATAATTGCATAATATCCTTACTCGCGGAATCGCCTTACATGAATTCAATATAGTTTACTCACTCACACCGATGACAACTATGAGGTTTTTATAGGGCGAAAATTACAGAATTTAACATGGGATTTGCTCGATTGTATCAGGCGATCATGATCAGCGAGGAAGTATGCTAAATCCCGATACACGGCTTCAAGCGTCTCAGAAATCGAACGCGGTACCTGGATGACGTCAGAGCACGTGATCTTTAGAACGCCTTGCGTAACCATGACAACCCGGGCTAAACTATATACAACCCGGGTTGCCATGGTTACGCGATGTATTCTAAAGATCACGTGCTCTGACGTCATCCAGGTACCGCGTTCGATTTCTGAGACGCTTGAAGCCGTGTATCGGGATTTAGCATACTTCCTCGCTGATCATGATCGCCTGATACAATTGAGCAAATCCCATGTTAAATTCTGTAATTTTCGCCCCATAAAAACCTCATAGTTGTCATCGGTGTGAGTGAGTAAACTACATTGAATTCATGAAATTTCAATGAAAACAAATCGAATTTAATTATTATTCACATAGAATGTGATTATAATAGTTTGGATTGAATCTTCGCAGGCATTTTCTCTCACTCTTTATGCATCTCTTTATATATATAATATATATATATATATATATAAAAATATATATATAAAAAATCACCAGTGAAAATGAGTGGTGGAAACCAAGCCGCTTGTGAGATTTGAGCGCGCACGGTGGATGAGTCGATAGTCGAGCTAGTTGCGCGTATTGCCGCCAGAGCGAGACTGCGTCTACTTGACTTGAGCGAGTTTGAATTCGAATGGAGCGGTTCGTTGTGTTCACTTTGTTTACAATTTACTTGCATTCAGTAACATTCTAGTTAGCAGTTTAGTGTTTAATTAATCGTGTAATTAATAATATTTGTCTGTTATTTTGTAGTCAAGTTCTCTCTCATTCTAGGACCATATGAGTAATAATGTCAGTCGAAGGACTAGATGGTTTTTACGAATTGAAGAAAACTGTAGGATCAGGCGGATTTGCAAAAGTCAAGCTTGCTGTTCATATTTTGACAGGTGAAAAAGTTGCAATCAAAATGATGAAAAAGTCAGCATTAGGCGTAAGTATTAGGCTAGGCCTGAGCCTTATCTCATTTCCTGTCATGTTCAATTATTCTTTTAGGCCCTAATAGTTGTCTGCCTATTTAGGCCGGAGAGTTTGTAGGCCTAGGTAGCTTACGCAGTAGCTGTAGCTCAGTCGCTAGTAGCTTGTAGGTAGCTCACACAGTAGCTGTAGCTCACGCAGGTATTTCTATAATAATCCATCTGCAAACCTATCACCAATAGGTTTGAGTTTGTAGGCTAGGCCCATCGTATAACTTTCTCAGTGAGACGTGTGGTCGAGTGGCCAGCACATTGTACCGTCATTCAGGAGACCGGGGTCGACCATCCTGACAGCTAGGTGAATCGTGGTTTTCCTCTGTCGTTCAGTTTGATAGTGGGATGGTTCCTTGACAACAGGCCATCATAGAGTTTGTAGTAGGCCTAGGCCTATAGAGAGTACTACAAACTCAATTCCACCATGATCAACTCCCACTGTATAGTGAAACCGGTAATGTTGTGTTTCTTGGTAGGCCTAGCCTATCATTGAGCGAATGATATCCTTACGGTCTTAACAGGCTGTGCTAGTGTCACGCCTGGTAATCCTGCTAGGAGCGCTGTGATCAGCCAACTGTTTGATTGCTGATGGTCATAGGGCATTGCCTGTCTAGAGACTACTTTATCTGTGGTGGTCCCTAGTGTGTCCTGAACCTTGGACTATCCACCCAGGCTGTTTCCAGCAACATTGTCTCCGCAATCCTTGGTAACCTTTCGGCAAAATACTCCCACTCACTAGAAAAACCCCGCGACGGTAACTTTTAAAGTTCTTTTATTAGAACTGGAACTTTTCAGTTCCTTTTTTTCTGGAGTACCGTAACTGTAACTAGTTTCTTTCTCTATTGAGGATCTGGAACTTTAACTAGTTCCTTTTTTAGGGGAACTTACCCCACACTGCCTAGTTACGTGGAATGACCCAAGGATAAGTCTCGCATGAACCACCCCGATGTTGTTGTGACAGTAGAGTAGCCCGTGTGCCGTGCTTGCAGGACGATATCCACCGCGTCAAGCTGGAGCTGGAGGCGCTCAAGTGTCTGTCTCACCGTCACATCTGCAAGCTGTACCAGGTGATTGAGACGGAGACTCACTTCTACCTCGTCATCGAGTACTGCTCGGGAGGGGAGCTGTTCGACCACATCGGTGAGGCAATACTGCAACGCAATGTTCATATACCGGTACATAGATATCAGGGATAACTTCGGTCAACCGAAAACCGGCTCGGAATCGGTTCCAGGTTCAATCGCTTCCTTCTGTGATAATGTTTTTATTTATTTATCATGTTGATTTGAGTTATTGTGCATATAATTAATAGATGTTTTACAAGTGTGTTGAACAATATAAATTGTATAGATATAATATACTAGTTTGTGCGTCCATTATTCTACATTATTCTCTTGTAAGCCTACATCTACAGACCTTGGATTACTTCAAACGTTCAAAATCCTTACCTGCAACTTATTGCTATTTATTGAGCAACCTGTCGCATATACACTTTGCATTACATGTTTTGATCCCGATATTTGATGAAATGTAGGCTGCATACAGCACTTGTATTAGGTTTTCTTCGTTATATCTCATCCGATTGTTGTACAAATTATTGAAAATGTGTGTGATAGTTGTTTTCATATTCAATATGAATTTGAAAGCTTTTGAAAATTGTGAAAATTTTCTAAACCGTGAAAGGGTTAAGATATGGATGGATGTCTTTGCTAGATCGCGCATCCAATTATTCATACCTGTATTATGTATTGGTAGAGACATGTAAATATAGCTTCTATTTTTTCTTTTTATAGCATTTTGAATTTGACAAGTAGGCCTAGCACTTTGGTGCATCTATTTTGAAACATCATTTTTTGTAGTGCAACAACGTTGTGTAGCGCAACAACAGTAAAACCATTATATAACGTACAATTGCATATTTAAGAGAAACTCATCAATTGATATTTTCATACAAATGGTGTGTACAACTGGGTTATATCCGCGCCTCATCTGCCGCCTGCATTTCCAGCTACTATTTGGTTTATGAAGTTCTCAACTAACTTCACCCTTTTACATCTCAATTGATATAATTTTGCAAAAAATAGTATGTAGAATGCATTTATTCTGAATATAGCGGAACCTTATACCGCAAACACGTTACAGAATCAGAGTTTCGTAGGCCTAGCGCTATGTCGCCTTTTCATAAACATGATCTGCAGGATACGATATCCTCTACTAGGATATTACATATTCTAATGTGTTAAGTCAAACTTTCAACATAACGCTACATTCTATCACAGAAATACCAATAATATTGCATATTGAGTCGTGACATATTTCCGCAATAAGAATTGAGTTGTCATTATTAAAAGCTGACTGTAAGTAAACACATAATGCAACATGTAATGATAACAGTGGAAATTACCACATGCATTTCATTTTTATTAATTTTTTCTATGTATAACGACCCCACCAACAGCTAGGTTATACGGGGGTACGAATGAGCGGATGATAATGAAACTATGAAGAGATGATAGATGATAGGACGTTTACAAAAACCCATGCCTTACGAGGAACTCGAACCCACGCCCAACGGTGACTTCAGTTACTACCGCTAGCGATAATTGACTTGGCCACCGGGGCGGCTGCATTTAATCTCCAGGCCACAACACATGTATTGAAGCACTTTTAAAGCAATTTCCATTCTCACATGTCTATTGTCTATGTATTGTGTATTAAACCGCAGATGGTGTGTTTCAGTGGAGCAGACTCGCCTGTCAGAGGCCACGTCGCGCCTGTTCCTCAGACAGCTGGTGGCGGCCGTGAGCCATGTGCACGCGTGCGGGTTCGTGCACCGCGACCTCAAGCCCGAGAACGTGCTGCTGGACCGCGACCTCAAGGTCAAGCTGATAGACTTCGGGCTGTGTGCACGACCTAGGGGCGGGCCGAGGTCACACCTGACGACGGCTTGCGGCTCTCCCAGCTACGCGGCCCCGGAGCTGGTGCGCGGCGACGGATACCTCGGTACGACCCTCTTCCCCCTCCCCCCGGCGTGACCTCCTCCTCACCCTGAATGATTTGTATTGGATTTGTATTTATTTTCATTCGTTGGACATATACAGCGTACACGTATAGGAATCGTCAATTTTAATAATGGAGCACTAAAATTAAATACCGGTACTAAGATAGAAGGAAAAAGAGTAAATTCACAATTAGGCCCAATAAAAGTGATCTAAACAAGAGATCAAGAAACATTGTAATTGAAGGCACCTAACATGACTATATGTATTGCACAAAAGTGAATCCATAAAGATGAAAAAAAAGTGTAACTCACAGTGATTTTCAGTTAGCCTAATTGCCAGTAATTTATTGTAATTTATGGTAAATTAAAGTTGTGATTTATCCTTCAGTGCCTATTTACGTAATTCAACTGATTGTAAATTACTGCCAATTGGTAATTCACACCGTAATATTCAAATTTCAATCTACCGATTCACGTCACTAATTGTCACTCTGGAAAAACTTTTTATCTAACTTTTAATAAATACTTTGGAAATATCAATTGAAAAATGTTGTGGTTAAATTCACGGCTCCCTAGATTCATTGGTTCCGGTTGAAGTTCATTTTACAGTAGAACCTCTTTAGTAAGTTTCTCTTCAGTACAATCTTCCCCTTAGTAAGTTTTAGTTTTCGATCCCATCCATATGCTCCCACAGGTTAAATAGTTTCTTTAGTAAGTTTTTCACTTTAGTAAGTTTTTTCGATTTGGTCCCCTGAAAAACGTATTAAAGAGGTTCCACTGTATATGATCAAGGTGTGTCGAGTTTTCGATTGTACTTTATATAGACATCTTGCTCATATTATTGGTTGTTGTTGTACATCAAAATACAATGGTATAAAAGCCTACATATTGGGCGTGTCCATGGTACTTGTCAAAGAAATAGAACACACCAGGAATGCTAACAACTGTGTTATGACAAGTAGGCCTACCAGGTATACGTCCAATATTTAGGGTTTTATATACCGGTAGTTTCTCGTGGTACACTTCTTCGTTATTTATAAAAAACAATGAGTTCTCATAACCCATACAACGCATATCCTGCGTTTGCATGGTTATAATAATGTTGCCAACTGCTGAGCCGTGTGTGTGACACGCTTGTTGCGTTCCAGGGAGCGAGGTGGACATCTGGAGCTTAGGCGTCCTGCTTTACGCCCTTCTCAGCGGCTACCTTCCGTTCGACGACGCCAATCTACAGACCTTGTACGCCAAGATCACGGTACGTTACCAACACATGTCCAATACATTCAAGTTCGGAAAAGAACCGCCGCGGTTAATGTAATTTATAGGGTTGCCAGTTGATATTCGATGAATCGATTATCACTTGTTTGATATGATAATCGAACGTGTTTTTAGTATCAATATATCGATACAATCGATTATATCGATAATCAACGTGTATTTCATCATTTTTGTATGATTGTTCAGTGTTTACTTCCAAAATTATCCAATGAAAGAGTAAGGCGGGAACATTTCTGTAACACGATTGGTGGACACTCTTGGTGTTCAAAGTGAACTGCTTGTCAATGACTTCAATGTTGGAAGTGGTGTGATTTATGGTGGTAGGAAAGGGGAGAGAGGAAGGGGAAGCTGACATCACTATAATAACTCTATGGGTCACATGCTGTTCAATCACTTCAAAGTTGATTATCGATACTTATCTGAAATATCGATTATTTTTGTAGGCCTAGTTGATTATCGATATGAAGCCAATGATTATCGATCATGAAATTCATATCAACTGGCAACCCTAGTATTGTTGTTGTTGTTGTTGTTAGAGCGGTAAATACTCCGAGGCGGCGTGGCTGTCTGAGGGCAGCAAGCGTCTGATCCGCTCCATGCTCCAGACCGACCCCAAGAAGAGGATCACGATCGAGCAGCTGCAGTCTCATCCGTGGCTCATGGCCGGCGGCAAAGGTACGAGGGTCAAACTATTAAAAATATTGGCTCTAGACATTGGAACAATTGATTGTAGACATTGGAGCGATTAAAAAATGGATTGATTGTAGAAATTGGAGCAGTTCAAATATCGATTACAAGTAGAAATGGGAGCGATTGTCTTATTGTTTGAAAAAATATTGATTTTGGATCGATATAACCTACAGGTAAACTTCTATGCATCGTTCCCGGATCCATCCTTTTCCTGCTTGTATCATTCATTATTTCTAACCCCACTCCCATATAATCAATGTTCAATTTTCCTGCATGGATGGTTTTATTTTCCTGATCACTTGAGAAACGATGGCTAGAGGTTTCACTGTATACATGTTATTGTTGTCAACTCGCTCGTGCCCCCGTATAACTGCTTGTCCGTGGGGTCCAGGCCCCGTGCTGGTGCGTACGACCGAGTGGCGTAACCACGACGACGAGTGCGTGGTCGCGCTGGCCTCGCACCTGGGCCGTGCCCCGCACGAGGTCCGCGCGACCCTTGACCTGCGGCCGTACGACCACGACCACGCCACCTACCTGTTGCTGCTGGCCAGGAAACAGAGGGGCCTGCCAGTCGCGCTCAACAGGCCGCCCCTCAGGTCACGCAAGATGGTGAGTACGAGTCACGCTGACAGTGGCTAGCACATTGAACCGGTCGACCATCCTGACCCAACACTTCATCCGAGACGGGGGACCTTGTGATGGGCGCATGGGAATATTCCCAGGAATATTTCCCATGTTCAAATAAACTCCCATATTCAAGGAATTTATTTTCTGAAGAATGAGTTCAGCAGTTGGATAATTAATTAGATGATTCAGCAATTTGCCTACTATGTGTACATCTTATTTTTATTTAATATACTGTGATTGGTAATTTCGAATGGTGGGTTTTCAGAATCCAAGACCGTACTTTGGGTGGTAGAAATGTCTTGACAGGCCTCGGACGAGAAGATTTATAGTATCTTTATTGTTTTTATGTATGTTTCATGGTTATTTTACGTATGGTTCCGCGATGTGTGACATGATCGTGATGTGTGATTGCAGGGTAACCCGAGCATCGACTCGGACAACAGACGCCTCGGGCCCGAGTTCTACCTCGAGCTGGTTGGCAAGGAGACCACGCCTGACCAGGAGCCTCTCGCAGGTAAACACCCGGCAGCGCTTTCATAATACTGTATTCAACAATATAACTTATAGATACCTTCAAATGCTTGAGTGTGGCAGTACCACCATTCATGAGTTTGCCATCTTTCAGATATTAGTGGCCCAGGCGTGTAGCAAGCATTGATGTTCATTTTACAAGCCAACTAATTTGAACGTAGTCGCTCAAGTAACAAGAACGTTTGATAATGGAAAATTGCAAATTTTTACTTCTTTTTTGAGTTTGTAATTAATGAATAGATTTGTTCACAAAACAACGATTTTCATCTACCCGATTAATCGACAGAATCGGTCTGGTGAAGAAGAAAAATCGATTCTTGATTGAAAACCCCCGGCTGTATTGAAGAGTGTTGTAGTTTCACGTGTGCGTGTTTCTCGTTGACAGAAGCCAAGCTGGACAAGGAGAACGTGATGAGTCCCACGAGGAAGCTGCACAAGCGCCATCGCAGCCCCGAACCCTCACCTGGTGAGTCTCTTGCTAACCCCTAGCTTACCTTGAGTCCCACGAGCAAGCTTCAAGTCAACCATTAAATCTCAGACGTTGCTCTCTCCTTAGCCATTCCCGTACCACCCAAGTCTCTCCCGCTCCATTTCAAATGGTAACTTTTCCACTTCTCTTCTTCTCCAACTTTGACACTCCTGCTACGCTCCTCACAAACTTCATTCTGCCGCCTCCATTTTTCTTTCTTCTCTCCAGTTCATAGACCATGTAGCTTCTCCATATGTTAAAATAGGAATGTAGTAACCATTGTAAATGAGAATCTTCCCAAATCTGGGTTCCAAATCAGCTTCCTCACTCTTTGAAATATCCCGTCCGCCTTTGTCATTGTCTTATTTAATTCTGGTTCTACTTTGGCCTTATTACTCACTATACTTCCCAAGTATGAGAACTCCACTTCTTCCAGTTCTTGACCTTGCAGCTGTTATTTATCATTATTATTATTTACCGCAGGACACACAGATCAGCGTAACTATATGTACCGTATAATATACCTTCACTAACAGTCCATGGAAGTTGATTGAGCGGAATATCAGTGTTTGTGAGAGTTCATCACCTTCCTTCATCTGACGCATCTCGATATGTTTCGTGCAACTACCGGCACTTGCAGCGCAGTGGTAAACGCGCTCGCTTCATGTGATCCGGGAGGCGAGGTTTGATCCCTGCCGCCTACCATCTTTACAGGGGTTTTTCATGGTTTCCCTCTGTAGTCTAGGCTAATGCCAGGATGGTTCCTACAATAAGTCGGCCTTGACCGCTTCCTTCCCATTATCCAAGAACCATCATCTCGTCATCCCATTAATCATCCATCCGACGCCATTAGATCTTCGCTAGCATTACAGTGCATCGTTAAACCTAATATAAAAAAAAAAATAGATACCAACTAGTCAGGAGTAGCTGCAGGTTTCCAGACGTTTCCATGTCAAAAGTGTCACCCAGGTCCCGGCCTGACATGTCTGTTTGTTTGTTCAGTGACCAAGAAGATGATGACCACGCCCCGCGCTGGGCCACGCCCCCCTGCTGCGATGACTCCGCCCCCCAACATCAACAGGTAGGATCAACTGCACGTTATAACCTCTATTGGTCCCTGGCTTATCAAAACGTTTATACCATAATAATCAATATGAAATAAAATTGTTAATACAGTGAAACCTCTATGCATCGCTTTTCAAGGGACCAGGAAAATAAAACCATCCATGCGGGAAAATTTAACATTGCTTATATTGGAGTGGGGTGAGAAAACATGATTGATACAAGCAGGAAAACGATGGATCTGGGAACGATGCATAGAGGTTTCACTGTAGGCCTATTAATATACAGTAAACCCTCGTTAATCCAAAATCGAAGGGGCCCAAAAAATAATTTCGTCCTTTTAAAAATTCGGATTATAGTCAGAATATACAGTGAAACCTCTATGCATCGTTCCCGGATCCATCGTTTTCCTGGTTGTATCATTCATCCCAGCCCATTCCTATATAATCAATGTTGAATTTTCCTGGATGGATTGTTTTCCTGCAAGGATGGTTTTATTTTCCTGGTCCCTTGAGAAACGATGGATAAAGGTTTCACTGTATTCAGTATAATATTGCGCGCTAGAAGAAGCTATGTCACCGGCTGAGACTACGTAATAGTTCCGTTGCTAAGATCGTGTGAACTCGGCTATCTCCGTGACGCGCGATCCTCATATGGCCCGTTTCTATTGGCCGAGTCGGACAAACGAGTGTTCCGAGCTCAAACTTCGTCAGTCAACTGCATTCGGTACACAAAGCAAGGAACAGCTGAGCGTGCTTCCACTCGTTCTTACGCGGTGAATAAAATAGATGGAAATGTGGAAAACAATGATAACGTCAAGGAATTTACTCGAATTATCCAATCCGAATTCAGTGTTAGAGCAATTGACGGGACAAAATATCAATTTGAATTACGGTTTAGCTGGAATTCGGATTAACCTCATTAATTAACATTGAAATGCCTATACCTTCAGCTGGGGACCGATTTCAAGCTCGAAATACGTCAAATTTCAGATTAACCAAGTTCGGAGTAACGAGCGTTTACTGTATATACATTTTTTTTCATTTTCCATAACATCGAAACTTGATACAAAATCATTGTTCCCCAATTAAGGCTAAGGATGAAAGATGAGATCGTTTGAACGGGGCACCACAAGGGCGATCTTAACACCCCAAAGAAGAAGAATTGAAATATGATAACTCATTTAACAAACAAATCAAATCTTAGATAAGGTACGGTAGTAATTTCAGGGTTAGAAAACAATTCAAACATTCACAGTGCGAAGAAATAATCTCGAATCTTCTTCTTCTCGAAATCTTCTTTCATCTTTCATCCCTCTTTTTCTTCGTTCTTCTTCTTTTTTAACAAAATTTTTCATTTTGTTCCGATTCTGTTGTCTCGTTTCATTGTTACGTATAGACCTATGTTTAATTTTATTTGTTATGAAGGTCTGCCATTCAATAAACTACTTCTCTGAATGGTTTGATCAATGTGTTGAACTACAAAAGCCACTACGATCGTTTATATGTCAAATTGTGACTGGAAATGTTGTGAAGTGTGTGTTCCCCTGGAATCGTTTGATCACCTTGAAATCAATGTGATATTGCGTGAGTGAGTGGGCTGGGTTGTGATTGGCTGTCGATGAGGTCCCTTGACGCCTATTGGCTGGCGTGTGTCTCTTGACCTTTACACGGTCTACCGGCGCCCAGATTACAACCAGGGGGGGGGGGCTAAATGTCAACCTCCCCCCCCTCTCACTCTACCGTCATTCAGACGACATTCTTACGTTTACATGTTCCCTTCTCCACGCCTCGTCTTAGCTCCTTGCTTTGTTGGATGAGCCAAACATGAACAAAATTTCACCCAATTCGAAAGAATACATTTTCTAATTATTTTGTTCACGCTCCTCTTGTCAAATGGAAGAATTCATTCATCGACCAGTTTCATTGTTTGGACCAGTTCCATTGATCGGACCAGTTTCATTGATTGGACCAGTTTCATTGATTGGACCAGTTTCATTGTTTGGACCAGTTCCATTGATCGGACCAGTTTCATTGATCGGACCAGTTTCATTGATTGGACCAGTTTCATTGATCGGACCAGTTTCATTGTTTGGACCAGTTTCATTGATCGGACCAGTTCCATTGATTGGACCAGTTCCATTGATTGGACCAGTTTCATTGATTGGACCAGTTTCATTGATTGGACCAGTTTCATTGATCGGACCAGTTCCATTGATCGGACCAGTTTCATTGATTGGACCAGTTTCATTGATTGGACCAGTTTCATTGATTGGACCAGTTTCATTGTTTGGACCAGTTCCATTGATCGGACCAGTTTCATTGATCGGACCAGTTCCATTGTTTGGACCAGTTTCATTGATCGGACCAATTTCATTGTTTGGACCAGTTCCATTGATCGGACCAGTTTCATTGATCGGACCAGTTTCATTGATCGGACCAGTTTCATAGATCGGACCAGTTTCATTGATTAGACCAGTTTCATTGATCGGACCAGTTTCATTGATTGGACCAGTTTCATTGATCGGACCAGTTTCATTGATTGGACCAGTTTCATTGATTGGACCACTTCCATTGATCGGACCAGTTCCATTGATCGGACCAGTTTCATTGATCGGACCAGTTTCATTGATCGGACCAGTTTCATTGATTGGACCAGTTTCATTGATCGGACCAGTTTCATTGATTGGACCAGTTTCATTGATTGGACCACTTCCATTGATCGGACCAGTTTCATTGATTGGACCAGTTTCATTGATTGGACCAGTTTCATTGTTGGACCAGTTTCATTGATCGGACCAGTTTCATTGATTGGACCAGTTCCATTGATCGGACCAGTTTCGTTGATTGGACCAGTTTCATTGATTGGACCAGTTCCATTGATCGCACCAGTTTCATTGATCGGACCAGTTTCATCGATTGGACCAGTTTCATTGATTGGACCACTTCCATTGATCGGACCAGTTCCATTGATTGGACCAGTTTCATTGATCGGACCAGTTTCGTTGATTGGACCAGTTCCATTGATCGGACCAGTTTCATTGATTGGACCAGTTTCATTGATTGGACCAGTTTCAATGATTGGACCAGTTCCATTGATCGGACCAGTTTCATTGATCGGACCAGTTTCATTGATCGGACCAGTTTCATCGATTGGACCAGTTTCATTGATCGGAACAGTTTCATTGATTGGACCAGTTTCATTGATCGGACCAGTTTCATTGATTGGACCAGTTCCATTGATTGGACCAGTTCCATTGATCGGACCAGTTTCATTGATTGGACCAGTTACATCGATCGGACCAGTTCCATCGATCGGACCAGTTGAATCATCGATCGGACCAGTTCCATTGATAAGACCAGTTTCACTGATCGGGCCAGTTCCATTGATTGGACCAGTTTCATTGATCGGACCAGATCCATTGATCGGACCAGTTTCATTGTTCACACTTAATCGTTGATCTAACGGTTTCGATGAATACGGGACCCATATAGCCTGCCTCATAACATCTTGATAAGATCTGAAAGCAATCTGTTCCGACGCTCGAGCCAGCGTCGCGACGCCGTGTTCGCCATAATTGGATGTCAACGAGGGGAGTGGAAGGGGGTTGTTGATTATCCAATCAATCCCCTCGACCCCGTCACGTCTATATCCGGGGGGGGGGGGGGGGGGGGGTATTGGTCCTGGCGAGGAGGGAAGACTGATAGGAAGACTGACGGGCATGCAACAGCCGACCAGAGGGTGTAGGGTCAAGGTCGGGACCAATAGGGCAGATGACTCCACCAGGGGGATCTCACAGATCACTTGAACCTTGCACAGTGCAAGATACACAATCAACAGGTCCGTTGGTCACAAGGTGCGTGCAGAGTGAGCTGAAGATGCTGACAAGTGACGTGGTGTGAAGATCAGTTGTCTGTAACACTTGATGTGCCATTGGCTCCCAGCCCTGCTGCAAGGCGCAACCCTGACGAGAGGGAGAGAGAGGGAGGGAGAGAGAGAGAGAGAGGGAGAGATGTATAGAGAGAGAGAGAGAGAGATAGGGAGGGAGGGAGAGATGTAGAGAGAGATTAGCATACTATGCTTGTAGGAAGTGGCAGGGGTTGGATTATGGTTAATGTACTCACTCTATATGGAAATGTCGTCTCAGGGGTGGACAACCCCGTTCTATAGAAAACAGAAAACTATAGGGTTTTGAGTTAGATAATTACACTTGTGTATGCCAAGTTTCAATTCAAATCGAAATTTTGTTTGACCTGTGGAGCAAAAATAAAAAATCAATTAAAGTGAAATTGAGTCTTCGCTTCTCTCGTCCAATGATGTTTATTCCGCAGACAATTCCAAATGAACTATGAATCTTTTCCTTGAATGTGTCAATTAAAAAGAAAAACGTTCCCTCCATTCAAGGCATTTTTGGGCATTTTGAGCAATTGCATTCTTAAATTTATTTCAATTTGTTCGCAATATGAAACCGAATAGGCGAAGATTTCCATCCCACTCTTACGGAGCTTTGTCTGTGTTTTTATTATATTTTGTTTGTTGTAAGCACTACACAGGTCGGAGGGTTTGCCCGATCGACATGAAACTTTTTTTTATAAGCAAACTTATCCAGCTTAGAAGTTAGAACCCGATAGTTTTTGGGTCAAATCGATTTGACCATTCTCGAGAAACATCATCTCAAAGTTTCTAAAAACACCATAAGATTAGGCTGGGTTGAAAAAAAATAAAAATAAAATCTCTCCAATATAATTCAAATTTCCTCAAATGTGAACACGAAAATGATGCACATAATTAAAAATGTGTATGCAATTCGGACCAGCCGTTTTGAAGAAAATTAATGTGTTAAATTTGTTTTTTATTCATCAAATAGATGGAAATAAAAGCTGGAAAATGTTGCAGTGATAGATTCACGGCTCCCTAGATTCGATAGTAACAGAATGAAGTATATTTTACATGATCAAGGTGTGTAGAGTGTTCGATCGCAGCAATGATGTATTGATTGACCTTGACCTCTGACCTAGGGGCTTGCTGGACTCGCCCAGCCGGTCGGCGCGCAAGCTGCTTGAGCGAGGCCTCAACAGAGTGCGCCACGTGCTGACCCCGCGCCGCCGCCAGCTGCCTGCTATCGGCCAGCCCGCCATCTTCTCGCCCAAGGTACGTCGGGGTAAACATTGAGACATTGTCTACATACATCACACGGTCGGGAAACGGTTTAGTCGGACCGGTTCAGGCTGAAACGGTTTACAGACGGTGATAGACCTGTCGGTTTTGGTGTAAAACACTTTAGTTCCAATCCAGTTTGGCAAGTGAATTGGAGAACTCGATACGATTGATATAAACGTCAAACCGATCCAGGGTAACCTTGAACGCGAGCGATAAATTGATACTTGTTGAATTCCAGCTTCGTTGTCGATTATATACCGACTTACGTCACCAATATCCAATATATACCAATATACTACCAATATATTGACTTACGTAAATATTTAAAATGGCTGGCACTGAAACGTTTTGACAGCGGTTTTGTCAAAGTGTTTCTGAATTATTGCGATATACACTCATAATGTCTACACCACGAAAAAAAAGGAGAGAGAAAAATTGTATATCTCTATTTTTATTTTCAAATTGATTTCAAGTTTCTCCAGTGGGTGCATTCCAGTACGATTTAATCCGGTTTTATAGGGTTATTACCGGTTTTTCAAAACAAGTTTAGCATTGGTTCAAGTTGAAACTGGGTTTATCTTGTACAGGAATGCCCCCTCAGTAGACGATATTTGCCTTATACACCGTCACACGCTGTTAGTGTGCGTGGTCGTCCGTGCAGCAAGTGTCTCCTATGCTTTCTATAGAGCGTCTCTTCCCGAGCCCATATTATATGTGTAATTGAGTTGTGCGCTTGCTCGGATTTATACGAGAATTACACAGCGGAATGAGACGTGGCTCAAGCACAGGCTACATCTGATTATACACGTGTTTTTGAGCGGGCTTTCATTTATTACGTCAAATCGCAGTTGAATTATTGGTCCAAAACCCCAAATAAACCCTTCGCCTATTGTATATATATATATATATACATAATTATCTATGTATTGTTCATTTTATTCATTGTTCTGAAATGTATATTGGGTAGTTGATCTTCATTTCGAGAATGTTGGAATGTAATTCTTCAAGTGAGCAATGAATAGAAGATATGTGACGTAAGATCGAAAACACAATTCGTCGGTTCAAAAATGTCCATCACTCAAGTCAAAAGTTAGGCTACATAAACTTTGCATTCAACTCTTGAATTTCTGATCTACCCAAACCCTTCGGTTACATTTTTATGATTGTTATTGAGAAGTGTATTTCTTAGCTTTAAAGTTATTCCTGCACCTTTTTGCGGGATTTTATATTTTTTTATTGTAAAAATGAACCAAAAGCCAATCAAGAGCCTGAAAAATGTGTTGGCATTTTGACTCCACGTACACTACTATTATTCCTAAGGCTTATCTGGCTTTACTAATACGCTCCATCGTGTCTCCCCTGTCGGATTGTCACGCTTCGCCCTCTCTCTCTCTCTCTGACAGTCTGTTATCGTTGCAGGGGCTGTGTAACGTGTCGACCACGTCTTGCAGTGACCCTGACCTCGTGCTTGACAGGCTGGAGCGCGCGCTCGTTGCCAAGGACATCGCCGTCAAGCGCAAGGGGTGAGTAGCGCCCTTTTCTCGCTTTTCTCCGAAATTAGGGAAATAAATATCGCCGTTATTTGTTGAAATCCAGTTTTGGGGCTGTGATGACCTTGAAGGTCATATTTCCACCATCAATAGGATAATAATTCTTTATTTCATGAAATCAAATAATTTTGACATTGAAATGTGATCTCTCTACATAGTAATGAAAATAAAAATTATCAGTCCAAGTAAACATTATCAGTAAACATAATAGTAAAAACATTGTCAGTATAAGCCTACATAATAATACATATTTGTATGCACAGTATAACAATTGATTATTAAGGTTAATCAGAAAGATCCTTCGTACGTGGCAAAGAACTTCATACATTCATCTGTAGAATGAAAAGCATTTGCCAGTAAAATTTGTTTAATCGTGGTTTTGAATTTACTTGTGTATTAATCGTGTTGATGTTGTCGATGAATAACTGTGTTAGTACAGCTGACTGGCTAACAACTGTCTGTTGTTAGTATTCAACGCAAATCATACGCTAGCTCACTCGAACCTTCTATAAAAAAACCTAAAACCTGAAAACCTAAAACAATTAAGAAGTGGGTTACATGCATGGCATATTCTCCCATCAGTTCTAGCATTCCTAGTACTCGAAAACTCATTTTTATCGGCATATTTTTCAATTGGAAAGTTCGAAAGAAGTGCGAAGTTTGCGAACTTTTGAGTCTCAAGTTCGAGTTTGACTTTTACTTGGAAAAGCATGTTCGCTAATGAATAAGCCTGCTGCCATGCGCATAAAGCATGGGTTACTCATCATCACCTGCTCCTTGGTACCCCCGTACAGCCTAGCTGTTGGTGGGGTCGGTAACATGCCTGTGTTCCGAGGTGACGTGACGCTGTTGTGTTCAGGTACACGCTGCGCGGCAAGCAGTGCGCCTGCCGCCTGTCGTTCGAGCTGGAGGTGTGCCTGATCGGGCGCGCGCCTGAATCCCGCATCGTGGGCATCAGGCGCAAGCGTCTGCGCGGCGACGCCTGGGGCTACAAGAAGGTGTGCGAGGAGGTGCTGGCTCTAGCGGCCAACCAGTCCCCAAACACTGCGGTCTAGCGCTCCGACGCTGGGGTCTAGCACTCCGACGCTGGGGTCCAGCACTCCAACGCTGGGGTTTAGCGCTCCAACGCTGGGGTCCAGCGCTCCAACGCTGCGGTCTAGCGTTCCAACGCTGGGGTCTAGCGCTCAACACTGGAGCGTTACGTCTAACGCTGCAGTCTCACGTTTAGTCTCCACTTTGACACCCAACGGTTAGCTGCACTTGAGATTCAAGTCGTCGTCGAGCTTGGACGTAGACCTCAGTCCTGTACTCAACTGTCATTCATGTCGTGTTCAACAATACATAGGACAGTCAATTATACGTGATTTTATTCTATAGCAGTAGTACGTAGTTCTAGTTTAGCAGAAACCTCGTTGATTAGTCGTCACTTTCGTTACGACTGAAGCAGAAATTGTCGAATAATCGTCAACTCAAAATCTTAGTTTCACTTGTAATTATATATAAAAGTATACAACCCCTAGATAATATCATGCTCTGTAAATTAGTATGACATTCTATTTTTGTGAATTCAGTCAGTTTCAAGGTAATACGTCAATGAATAGGCCTACCAATAATGTGATGAAATTCTTTGTCGGAAAACTGATTGAATATACAAAAATATAATGTTATAACAATTTAAAGAGCATGACATTATCTTGGGGTGATATACTTTTTATTCAATTACACTGGTTGGCAAAGGCGGGAAAAAAATGTTAAAAATTAATTTCTCTATTTAAGCACCACCTTACTTGTACTCGTAATCACTTGTAAATATGTTGACGTACTTTTATATCGATCATGTTTAGTTTTATAATAAAATATTCTGTAAATCATGTGAATACTTCGTCTGTGTTTTTATCGTCTCCTCGATTTCCTTCACGTTCATACTCGACTGAAATCCTTGGTGAGACGGGTACTAACCTTGTCTACTGGATCGCTGCCAAACACATGGGATGGTTTTATTTTCCTGGTCCCTTGAGAAACGATGCATAGAGGTTTCACTGTATCTCTAATGAAAAGTCTTTCTTTTGTTTTAAAAATAGTGTCAAACAATAATATCTATGAGAAAAAGAATTTTATAAGACAGAGGATTTCTAAAAGAAATTAGTGTGATACATTATTGCTGTAAGTACCCTATACGTTATAAACCATATGGTTTCTGACGAAACATAGCATTGTATTTAATGTATATTGTGAATAGAAATCCAACTATGTTTATACCAAACACCTAGTATATATTGGACTGAGCGAGGCACATGAAATAACACGGCGGAACGTACGGAAGAACATCAACGAGCCATCCACTTCCTTCTCTCACCAACGATGGTCAAGGTAGGAGGGTACTATAATTCAGGGCGGGAGTTATTTAACTTCACCGTGGGGTGGGTTGTAAATCTCCAAGGTTCCACCCTCGTAGGCTGTCAACATCTTTCAGTTAACTATAACGTGAATATATGCTCATTAAAAACTATGGTACACTCCATGTCTAGCGATTGTACTTTATGCTAATAGAGTCTGGTCTCGAATCCAGGTCCCTACAGTCTTACGCTACCCCAGCCAAGCAGAAAAGCAAGACCGTGACAATATCAAGGTTAAAATAGTAAATTAACAAATTTTAAATGAAAAAATAACACGTCAGTGATAGGCCTAAGCACTGTGGGAAACCTGGACGCACGTGTCTCACTGTTTTGTTACAAACCGTCTTAATTGACTTCTGTACTCGGTATTCTAATTCATTCATTCGCATATTGGGTTTAACGACGCACTGCACTGACGTCTAAGATCTATTGGCGTCGGGGAATGAGAAGAGAGATGGCGGGAATAAAAGCAAAGAATAGTAGATAGAAATAGTAGCAGGAAAATATTACCGAGAATCACGGCTCACTAGATTGGACAGTAACCGAATGAAATTATATGAGTCGAGGTGTGTAGAGTTTTCGATTATACTTCATTTAGTCGTGGCTTCTGGTTAGGTCGTTACTCAAACAATAATCAGATGTCGTTCTGCATGCTCCTAATAGATATTGAAATGATTTTATTCATTAATAATAATGAATAGCGATTAACCGTGGAATGTATCGACATGGATACCGGGCTGCCATCGGTAGGCCTAGCTCAGTCAGCTGAGCGATATAATAACGTCGTATAATGACATATGTTTGTGGTTCAAATTATTTATTATGCTTAAAAGGTACAATACTTGTATAACTAGGTATACTTGTTGATCATCGCCTGGTCCTACCAACCATAGCATACTAAACCTAGCATACGCTACAATTGACACTGCTTCAGAAATGTTGGGCATTGGTTCGAATCCCACATAAGGTATGGGTTTTGGTAAGTGTCTTTTTACTCATCATCATTCCATCGTTTTATGATCACCCGCTCATTCGTACCCCCGTATAACCTAGCTGTTGGTGGGGTCACGAGCGGCTCCTTCTCGACTTCTGAAGCTCAATCTTCACCTCGGCTCATTTATCTTCTATCTGTACTGATGTGTGATGTAATATAACAATTATATATATTAAAATATGAATTTTAATCATTCAAATTGATAAAATTGAATAATAATAATAATAATATTACAATAAAATACGTGCTGAATAAAGTTAGGTTAGATTAGAAGTTAGGTTAAGAGCCAAGAGATTATCACGTGACACTTATTTGGTTTTCTGAAATATCGAAAGTGGTATAGGGAAATTAACACGGGACGAGAAAAAAGTATCAGGGTATCATAAGTTGTATGGTAGTTATACGGACAACGAAGTCAGCTTGGTGCCGAACAGTCTGGGGGTCGACATCGGTCGACATCCAACTGACTGCAAACTGGCAATGGAGCTACACACAGCGGCCAGCTGCCTAGACCAAACCGCGTTCGATTTCTGAGAGGCTTGAAGCCATAAATCGGGATTTAGCATACTTCCTCGCTGATCATGATCGCCTGATACAATTGAGCAAATCACATGTTAATTTTTGTGGCTCGTTTCAAACCCGAACGAGATAAATGTGATTGATTAAATTATTTTAACAAAAAACGGCTGATCCGATTTGGATGAAAATTTGTAATAATTATTATCTTTCATATGTTCAAATTCAGTAAAAATATGAAGCGTTTTGGAGAAGAAAAAATATTCTGAAAAATTTCCTGCTCAGACTAATTTTACAAGATTTGTAGAAACTTTGTGATGATTATTTCAAAAATGTTTCTACCGATTTCACTAAAAAGTATCTATCAGATGAGTCCGAGAGAGAGAGAGAGACAGAGAGAGAGAGAGACAGAGAGAGAGAGAGAGAGAGAGAGAGAGAGAGAGAGAGAGAGAGAGAGAGAGAGAGAGAGAGAGAGAGAGAGAGAGTCCAGAAAATGATCAACCCGTGTGACCGGAGCAGTGCTTACAAACAAACAAATTACGAAACAAACAAACATAGCTGCCCTAAGAGGCTAAGAGTGGGTTGGAAGTCTTTTATCGCTCATACAATGATCAGATTCAAATGTCATTTGATCACCTTGAATCTTGTCAATATTTTGGTTGTAATTTATTAGTTTTCAATATTGTTCACACTATAGTGATGGAAGTTGAATTAATATTTTCAATAATATTAATATTAGGAATTTCAATAGATTGGAAAATCTATTAAAAGTCCTAAATAAATATATATAATGATTAAATTGGTTTACATGGAAGACTCTTAGCTGCTGAATAGGGATCGATCCAACTCGCTAAATATTTATACTTTCGAATTCAATCAATAGTGAGACTGTGTTTTCTATATCGGGTTTAACGACGCACTGTAATGATCTGCTTCACGTGATCCGGGAGACGAGGGGAATTCCGAACCCAGTTCGATCCCCGCCGCCGACAATCTTTACAGAGGTTTATCGTGGTTTCCCTCTGTAGTCTAGGCTAATGCCGGGATGGTTCCTACAATAAGTCGGCCATGACCGCTTCCTTCCCACTATCCTTTTCTTTACCCAAGAACCTTCATCTCATCATCCCATCATCTCATTAATCATCCAGATCTCAGTTATCATAACAGTGCGTCGTTAAACCCAATATAAATAAAGTACGTCGCGAAGTAGTATCGGTTTGACGGTGTCTGTTTTGAGATTGCCCAGCGGTCCAGCAGCTAGCTCCTCGCGCCGGCTCGGGTTTAACGACCCGTTAACGACGCGTGGCGTCCACACTCGGGCAGCCAAGCCTGGTTGACGCGTGCCAATGACGAGGAAGTGTTCCGGCCGATGAAGCACGCAGGTGTCGGCCGTATCGCGTGGTTCAACCCTCTGCAGTCATTGCTTGTCGAACACACACTGACATGGACCTATTCCACGCAGGGACGTCGATAGGGTTTGGGTGTTGGGAGGCAGAGGAAACAATTCGGACAAAAAATCAGAGAATTTCGAATTTTAATAATTGTGGGCTGAAAATGAAAAAGTTTGAAATGTGATAGTGAGCTCACCATGGTAGGGTCCTATATAGAATTTTGGAATCCTTCTAATTACTTTGAAAATACAATTTTTAGCAAAATTTCAACGGAATAACTCTTTTGAAATGTCCTCTCGTCGCCTACAAAATTTTAGCCGAATCAAAAATGATGATTTTAGCATTTTTCACGTTTCTCAAATTTGATTTAAAAATAATTGGCATAACGTTGAAATCTCAGCTGTGGATAAATAGAACAATAAAGAAGTCGCCTTCAAGAACACAAGAACGAAGATATGTGAGGAAGAACAGTAGAACAAGGAACGCAGGAACAATAGAGAGAAATCCCTCAATTGCCGCAACTTTCCTAACAAATAAAATATCTCCACTTATTTTTCAGAGTTATCTCTTTCCCAAATTCTTTTCAAATCTCATTTTTATTCTACAGTTATAACTAAAATCTCTCATGTATTGAATATACTATATCTTCCTAAAGTCTTTCTTTATTTTCATTAATAGCCACAGTGTAGGACTCTTTATTATTTATATCCACCCACAATCGAAGCTTTGTGGAAATAGTTAAGACTGAATTTGTTGTGTATCATCTTGAAAATATTGAGAGTATTATTCCTTCTCGTTTCTTATTGGTATGATATTTTTGAAGTGTTACTTTTGTGTTCTATATGTGTTGATTATGATAGTACCACTAAATTAACTTGAATTTGAACTGAATGGAAAACTATAAATCTTCGCCAGTCTACTGGTTTAGTTTAGCTGTATAATAGTACCATAACAAATTATAGGTTAACGTCGCAAAATTAGCTGGCTAAATCCCTATCAATTATTATACAACCTTCAAATGTTATGCCTCTTCATTATATATCAGTTTATTGAAATTCACCGAAAGTTGCATCGATGGCGGGTAATCAATAAACCGGTTACATTGAAAATGATGTTATGAATAAAATTATGATGAATTAATACAATGAGAACCCGTTCAGGAATTACTCAGTTCTGTTGTCACTTATTCATATGGTTATCAAATTCGAACACGAATCTGGTCTCTTTTTCAAAATCGAGTTTAATTTGAAGATTTTAGAGCAAAAATCAACTTAGTGTACTCACCATGGTAGGGTCCTATATGGAATTTTGGATTCCTTCTAATTACTTTTAAAATACCATTTTTAGCGAAATTTCAACGGAATAACTTTTTTGAAATGTCCTCTCGTCTTCCTACAAAATTTTAGTCGAATCAAAAATGATGATTTTAGCATTTTTCACGTTTCTCAAATTTGATTTCCGACGTCAATTTCGATTTTAGAATTCCCAGAACTATATTTTTACAGATAGAATTGATTTTGCTTGATGAATATCTAAATATACTTGGACAATTGTCGTTTTCCCAAAAGTCACTCTGAAAAGTGACTGGAAATTGCAGTTTTTGGCAAATTCAGACACCTTTTTCTTGGAAATGGCTGATGCGAGTATAGCCAAATTTGCTGAGGATTCAGGGACCATCAAGGGTTACTCATAAAAAATACTAGAACATCATAGCTCTCACCAGTTCATAGAAATTAATTGCGAAAGGTCCAAAAGTACCTTAGTTAACCCTGTACATTTCGGTCAAAAATGTTTGTCCTCTGAAATTCGTTGTTGAATTTCTCAGTTCTGTTGTTATTTATTCATATGGTTATCAAATTCGAACACAAATCCGGTCTCCGTTTCAAAATCGAGTTTAATTTAACGATTTTAGAGCAAAAATTAACTTAGTGTACTCACCATGGTAGGGTCCTATATATATATAGAATTCTGGAATCCTTCTAATTACTTTTCCATTAGCATTATTAGCAAAATTTCTACGGAATAACTCTTCTGAAATGTCCTCCCATCTTCCTACAAAATCTCAGCCGAATCAAAAATGATGATTTTAGCATTTTTCACGTTTTTCAAATTTGATTTCCGACGTCAATTTCGATTTCAAAATTTCCAGAATTATATTCTTTCAGATAGAGTTGATTTTGAATAATGAATATCCAAACATACTTGGACAATTGTCGTTTTCACAAAAGTCACTCTAAAAAGTGGCTGGAAATTGCAGTTTTCGGGTAATTCAGACAATTTTTTTTTGGAAATGGCTGAGGCGAGTATAGCCAAATTTGCTGAGGATTTAGGGACCATCAATTTATACTCATAAATAAATACTAGAACAGCGCAGGTATCACCAGTTCATGGAAATTAATTGCGAAAGGTCCGAAAGAGCGTAACCATGACAACCCGGGTTGTTTATATTATAGCCCGGGTTGCCATGGTTACGCACGGCGTCCTATGTACACTAGCTCTACGGCATTTAGCTGGTACTAGCATACTTCCTCATGCATCATGATCGCCTGATACAAATGACTCAATCACATGTTAATTCTCGTGGCTCGTTTCAGACGCGGACGGGAGGAATGGGATTGAGTAAATTATTCTACTGAAAACGGCTGATTCGATTTCGTTGACATTTCTCAATAACGTTCATTTTCCATAAATATTCATTCAGTGTGAATTTGAATATTTTTGTGGATGTTTTATTTTTTATATTCTCTCCGTTAACCCTGATATTAGGCCTATAAGATTCTGAGAAACTTCAAATGGTATTTCTCAATAATGGTTCGACTGATTCAACCTTAAAACTGTACAACTCCAAGTCGGTGAATCCGAGTGTCTGTAAAAAGTTCCATATCGATCAGTCAAGCCGGACCGACCTGTGCAGTGCTGGCAAACAAACAGACAAAAATCAGACAAAGTTCAATTTTATCTCTCATGTCTTCAATAATGACACAATATAATTGGATGAGCGAGCGAAGACTCCTATGGGGTCAGAGATGTATCTTTCTCTGTTTTTTGTTCTGTTTTTTCTTTTGTATATTTTGCACAAGTCGCAATGTTTGGAAGCAACCTAGAACTGTATAGTTCTGGGAAGTAATCGGTTTCACCAATTTCGAAAATATTGAATTTTTGGAAGTGTTTGAACAAAAATGCGACAAATCACAATTAAAAAAAAAAAATGCGCAAAGTGGTATAAAAATGATGATAAAATAAATTGATTACGTACAGTTCTAATTTCAGCCCGATCCGATGTATGGTTCTCCGGCAAACATGTTTTGAACAAACCCCTGCAGATCGGGTGTCGGAAAATTTATGATTTTCCCTAGAAAAGTTTCCACAGGGCCTTGTGTGGTATCGAGATGAAGGTACATACAATTGATTGCGGAATATTCTTATATCGTTCCGATCCAATGAGTGGTTCTCCGGAAAAAAATTCTTGAATACCCCCTCGCGTAGAGGGGTGTCGGAAAATTTGCGATTTTCCCAGGAAAATTTTTGTCAGGGCCGTGTGTGGTATCAAAATAGAGATACATTCAATTGATTGCGGAAAATTCTTATTTCGTCCCGATCCAATGTCTGGTTCTCCGTAAAAAAATTCTTGAACACCCCCTCCCGCGGAGGGGTGTCGGAAAACTTACGATTTTCTTTGGAAAAGTTTTCACAGAGTCGGATGTGGTATGAAAATGAAGGAACATTCAATTGAATGCAAAGAAATCTAACTTTGGCCCAATCCGATGTATGGTTCTCCGGCAAACATGTTTTGAACAACCCCCCGCAGATTGGGTGTCGGAAAATTTACGATTTTCTCTGGAAAATTTTTCACAACGCCGTGTGTGGAATCAAAATGAGGGTAAATCCAATTGATTGCGAAATATTGCAATTTCAACCCGATTCAATGTTTGATTCTCCGGCAAACATGTTTTGAACAACCCCCTGCAGATCGGGTGTCGGAAAACTCACGATTTTCTTTGGAAAATTTTTCACAGGGCCATATAAGGCATCTTCATGAAGGTTCATCCAATTGATGACGGAAAATTCTCATTCCGTCTCAATCCAATGTCTGGTTTTCCGACAAAAATTTCTAGATCACCCCCTCCCGCAGAGGGGTGTGGGAAAACTCACGATTTTCTTTGGAAAAGTTTTCACAGAGTCTTGTGTGGTATCAAAATGTAGGTACATTGAATCGATTGCGAAAACTCTCAACTTGAGCCCGATTCAATGTTTGGTTCTCCGCCAAACATGTTTTGAACAACCCCCTGCAGATCGGGGGTCGGAAAATATGCGATTTTCTTTGGAAATTTTTGTCAGAGTCGTGTGTGGTATCAAAATGAAGGTACATTCAATTGAATGCAAAAAAATCTAACTTCGGTCCAATATGATGTACGGTTCTCCGGCAAACATGTTATGAACAACCCCCTGCAGATCGGGGGTCGGAAAACTTACGATTTTCTCTGGAAAATTTTTCACAGAGTCGTGTGAGGTATCAAAATAAATGTACGTTCAATCGATCGCGAAAAATGCCAACTTCAGCCCGATCCAATGTATGGTTCTCCGGCAAACATGTTTTGAACAACCCCCTGCAGATCGGGTGTCGGAAAATTTGCGATTTTCTCTGGAAATTTTTTAACACAGCCGTGGGTGATTTCAAAATGAAGATACATTCAATCGATTGCATAAAATTCTAATTTGAGCCTGATCCAATGTATAGTTCTCCGGCAAACAGGTTTTGAACAACCCCTTGCAGATCGGGTGTCGGAAAATTTACGATTTTCTTGGGAAAATTTTTCACAGAGTCGTGTTTTGTATCGACATCAAGGTTCATTTAATTGAATGCGAAAAATTCTTGTTTTGTTCCGATCCAATGTGTGGTTCTCCGTAAAAAAAAATCGTGAACACCCCCTCGCGCAGAGGGGTGTGGGAAAACATACGATTTTCTCTGGAAAATTTTTCTCAGAGTCGTGTGTGATATCGACATGAAGGTTCATTCAATTGATTGCGAAAAATTATTATTTCGTCCTGATCCAATGTCTGGTTTTCCGAAAAAAAAATCTTGAAACCCCCCTCCTGCAGAGGGGTATAGGAAAGTTTATGATTTTCTACGGAAATTTTTTTCGGAGCCGTGATTAGTAGCAAAATGCTCGGGCGATCACTGGATTTCCGAGAATCGAACAATCAGCCCGATCGCATCATGGGTTCTCCAGCAATCGGCGATCGAAGATTGTCGATTTATTGTTGACATACGGGTAGTAGTACGTGGAAAAAACCAAAAAAACAAAAGAAGTCATAGTTTTTTGCTGATGCCGTGTGTAATATCAAATTGAAGGTACATTTAATTGATGGCGAAAATCCTAATTTCGGCTCGATCCAATGTTTGGTTCTCCGGCAAAAAATTCTTGAACACCCCCTTGCGCCGAGGGGTATAGGAAAATTTATGATTTTTTCTGATTTTTTTTTGTCGATGTTGTGTGTAGTATCAAAATGAAGGTACGTTCGATTGATTGCATAAAATCTTTATTTCGGCCCGATCCAATGATTGGTTCTCCGGCAATCAGTCGCCGATCGATAATTGTTATCGATAACTGTTGTTTATAGCATAGCCCGGGTTGCCATGGTTACGCAACGCGTCCTATGTACACTAGCTCTGACGGCATTTAGCTGGTACTAGCACACTTCCTCATGCATCATGATCGCCTGATACAAATGACTCAATCACATGTTAATTCTCGTGGCTCGTTTCAGACGCGGACGGGAGGAATGGGATTGATTAAATTATTTCACTTAAAACGGACGATTCGATTTCGTTGACAATTTGTGACAATGTCTATTTTGTATGTGTCCACATTCAGTGAGAATTTTAATTCTTTTGAAAATATTTTATTTTTCACATATTTTGTTCAACCCAATTTGTATACGTTTTTCCGAAATTTCAAGACTTGATTTCCTGAGAATGGTTCAACCGATCAGACCACGAATACTTACTTTTAGTAAATTCGCGTGTGGAAAAAGTACAGTGCGTCGTTAAACCCAATAAAAAAAATTCCTGTTCAGAGTCCATGGGAGTCGATTTAGCGGAATATCAGGTTTTTGGTGATAAACTTCGAACGGTATCAGCTATCGAAATTCTGAGAACAAGGAAACACAGATGAATTCAATACCTTCATATGTGAGTTTTGACTATGTTTCTCGAATCGCCTAATCGTCAGGCGTATACTCTTAGAAATACACATTGTCTAAGCGTCTACGTCTGACAATTAGGTGATGTAAGATGAATAGTTATTAGGCACCCATCTTGTAGGTACTGCAAATATCTCTGTTTCCTCGTTTTCAGGAATCCGATATCTCATAGGGTTCAAAGTTCATCACCAGAACCCTGATATTCCGCTGAATCTACTCCTCGGTGAAATGACCCCTAGCTTCAGGCAACCCGCAGAGCGGTCGTGTAATGCTGGCAAGCCGGGTAGATTTATTGGCGGTAATTGCCCTGATCGTGGCGAGCTGCGCGCGCGACATGGATCGAGACACGCCATCTCTCATCCACATATCACACATCTCATTCAAATTCATACAAACACAATCTCAATTTGTTTCATACGATATCTTACACAAATTGATAGATTTCAATTATATACATATTATGTATGAATATATGTACCGGTATATATATAAATGAATATTAATATATATATATATATATATATATATATATTTAAATATATATATATATATATAATTGAAATCTATCAATTATTTTTCGTATATTTGAAGGACTATATATGTTTCTTCCTTCCTTTATTTCAATGCTAACCCACCAACAGCTAGGTTATACGGGGGTACGAATGAGCGGGTGATAATGCCACCATGAAGTGATGATAAATGAGGAAGGACGTTTACAAAATCTATGCCTTATGCGGGACTCGAACCCACGCCCGACCTGACCGTATAACCTGTCTGTTGGTGGGGTCGTTCAGCTGCGTATACGAATAAATATATATGAACAACATATATGTATGTAAATATCGGATATATGGAAATACATATATGTATATATTATATATATTTATATACATATTATATTCATATAAGCCGCCCCGGTGACTAAGTCAACTATCGCTAGCGGTCGTAGTAACTGAAGTCACCGTCGGGCGTGGGTTCGAGTCCCGCATAAGGCATGGATTTTTGTGAATGTCCTTTGACCTATCACCACTTCATCTTTTCATTATCATCCGCTCATTCGTACCCCCGTATAACCTAGCTGGTGGTGGGGTCGTTGAACAACATTGCATATATATATATATATTTATATATTCTATATATATATATTCTATATTAAATATCATATTATATCATATTATATTGTTATTATATTAAATATATATCATATATATATATATATATATTGGAATTACATTATTCAATGTAGTTTACTCACTCACACTAACGACAACTATGGGGTTTTTGCTGTCCAAAACTCACAGAATTTCACAGAATTTAACATGTGATCGAGTCATTTGTATCAGGCGATCATGATCCATGAGGAAGTGTGCTATTACCAGCTTAATGACTGAAAATCGAACGCTGTTCCTAAATGACGTCATAGCACGTGATCTTTAGAATGCCTCGCGTAACCATGGCAACCCGAGCTATACTATAAACAACCCGGGTACTCTGACGTCAGAGCACGTGCTCTTAGGACGCCTTGCGTAACCATGACAACGCGGGTTGTATATAGCATAGCCCGGCAGGTTGCCATGGTTACGCAAGTCATTCTAATGATCACGTGCTCACGTTTCACGATCAAAATCACGATCACGATCACGTATATATATATATATATATATATATATATATATATATATATATATATATATATATATATATATATATATATATATATATATATATATATATATATATATATATATATATATATATATATATATATATATATATATATATATATATATATATATATATATATATATATATATATATATATATATATATATATATACTATGGTGACTCGCGTAATAACATGAATTCAATGTAGTTAACTCTCTCACACTAATGACAACTATGAGGTTTTTATCGGGCGAAAATTACAGAAATTAACATGGGATTTGCTCAATTGTATCAGGCGATCATGAGCAGCGAGGAAGTATGCTAAATCCCGATACACGGCTTCAAGCGTCTCAAAAATAGAACGCGGTAACTGAATGACGTCAGAGCACGTGTAATTGGAACGCCTTGCGTAACCATGACGACCCGGGTTGTATATAGTGAAGCCCGGGTTGCCATGGTTACGCAATGCATTCTAAAGATCACGTGCTCTGACGTCATTTAGGTACCGCGTTCTATTTCTGAGACGCTTGAAGCCGTGTATCGGGATTTAGCATACTTCCTCGCTGCTCATGATCGCCTGATACAATTGAGCAAATCCCATGTTAAATTCTGTAATTTTCGCCCGATAAAAACCTCATAGTTGTCATTAGTATGAGTGAGTAAACCACATTGAATCCATGTTATTCCGCGAGTGAGCATATATATATATATATATATATATATATATATATATATATATATATATATATATATATATATATATATATATATATATATATATACACATATATATATATATATATATATATATATATATATATATATATATATATATACTATATATATATATATATATATATAATATAATATGTATACATACTATATATAGCCGCCCAAAGGCTCAGTCAACTATCGTTAGCATCAGGAACTGAAGTCAAGGTTCGAGACCCGCATGAGGCTCTTATGCTACCTTGCGTAACCATGACAACCTTGGTTGTATATAGTATAGCTCAGGTTGCCATGGTTACGCAATGCATTCTAAAGAGCACGTGCTCTGACGTCAGAGCACCCGGGTTGTATATAGTGTAGCCCGGGTTGTTTATATTAAAGCCCGGGTTGCCATGGTTACGCAAGGCGTCCTATGTACACTAGCTCTACGGCATTTAGCTGGTACTAGCATACTTCCTCGCTCATCATGATCGCCTGATACAAATGACTCAATCCCATGTTAATTCTCGTGGCTCGTTTCAGACACGGACGGTATGGTTGAGATTGATTAAATTATATTCACTAAAAACGGCTGATTCGATTTCGATGACATTTCTTAATAACGTTCATTTTTCATTAATATTCATTCAGTGTGAATTTGAATTTTTTTGTGGATGTTTAATTTTTTATATTCTCTCCGTTAACCCTGATATTAGGCCTATAAGATTCTGAGAAACTTGAAATGGTATTTTTCAATAATGGTTGGACTGATTTAACCTTAAAACTGTCCAAGTCGGTGAATCCGAGTGTCTGTAAAAAGTTCCATATCGATCAGTCAAGCCGGACCGACCTGTGCAGTGCTTGCAAACAAACAGACAAAAATCAGACAAATTTCAATATTATTTTTCATTTCTTCAATAATGACACAATATAATTGGATGAGCGAGCGAAGACTCCTATGGGGTCAGAGATGTATCTTCTCTGTTTTTTTTTTCTCTTGTATATTTTGCACAGGTCGCAATGTTTGATTGATCAATAAGAATTTTTTTTCGGACGCACATACTCAACCAACTCAGGACTGTATAGTTCTGGGAAAAAATCGCTGTCACCAATTTCGAAAATATTGAATTTTTGGAAGTTTTTGAACAAAAATGCGACAAAATGCTTCCCACAGTTCGGATGGTTCGTGTGATCAGTCTGATCTGTTCCGTGAACACGCTGGCTCATACAAGTTGGTTATGATGAGTTTCAGCCTAGCTTAGCCTCTCCTGGGGATGTAGACTAAGTTGCGGGACCGGGTTCGGGACCAGACTAGACCTCTTCTTCTCAACGAACTAAAATGGCATGGTTAAATAGAAAGTTGTTTACTAGCTATATGGGTGCACATAGCCCCGGAACCTTACAAGTTACCCCCCCCCCCTTGGGTGAAGCCCTTAATAAGAATCCCCCCCCCCTTCTTGACTGGTCCTACCCTGCTCCAACAGTGGGGTCGCGAAGACGATGTTCTCGAGAATCTCCCCTCTCTCTTCTCCGTCGGTGTTCTTTTATCGCCTCTCTCTCTCGGATGTCGTAGATGGAATCTCCCGTCTCTCCCTGTTGCATTCGCCTCATCACCCGGTCAGTAGGTACGACGTTGTACGCATGCGCGTGTGGTAATGCACTTCGTACCCCTGCCGGGTTCTGGGTAGCCTACCCGCTTAGCGTGGATGTTATGGGGCTAGCGGGGTTCCAGGGTTGACGGGAATAGGCACTGTGGTGGCATGGAAAGGATACGGAGGCTCAGGCGGGAGGGTTGCGACGTCCATGTATGGATGGAGGGTATAAGGTCCAGGGGTCTAGGGGTCTAGGGGTCTAGGGGTCTAGGGGTCTAGGGGTCTAGGGGTCTAGGGGTCTAAGGGTCTAGGGGGATCTGTATCAACGTGACACTATGTTAGGAGTCATCTCACATTGGCTTCACAGGGCCCGTGGGTTGGTAAGATCGCCCTTGTGGTGCCCGGCTGAACGATCCTACCCTCATGCATAGCCTCAGTTGGGGATAATAATTATGCACTGGGTTTCGATGTAATTCAACTACAAAAGTTGACTAGGCCAATATAATACGTTATAAGGTAGGATACTGAAAGACAAAAGCGTTAACGAGGGTTATTCAATTATTGCCTAATTCACTTTCAGTTGATAGAACCGGCTTGAGCCGCCCCGGTGGCTCAGTCAACTATCGCTAGTAGTAGAAACTGAAGTCACCGTTGGGCTTGGGTTCGACTCCCGCATGAGGCATGGGTTTTTGTAAACGTCCTTTCACCTATCATCACTTCATCGTTTCATTATCATCCGCTCATTCGTACCCCCGTATAACCTAGCTGTTGGTGGGGTCGTTAAGCAACATTAAAAAACCACATCCGCTATAGAGTTTATTCAATAGATTGATAAAATATATGTATGATTATAAATACATAGGTCCCAACAATCGTTTTCTCCCCGTGCGTTGAAATCCCCTGCAGGCTTCTAATGGTAACATGCGTACTTCTTCGCAGATCATGTTAGCCTGATACAACTGGCCTCATCACATGTTAATTACCCTATCTGCAGACTGAACGCTCAACAAACACTGAGCTGGACGAAGTCTTTGGTTCGAGGCCCGCGTGTGTATTACTAGGAAAACGCGTTATTTGTTTCCGCGTTGATGGATGAGCTAATAAGTATGAAATTGAATCCTCTCAAAAAGTTACATCAAGTTGATGTTTTGACGGCATTCAAGCTTCGCTCATCCAATAATATCCACCCTATCACCATCAAGGAACCGGCACATGTAGCGCAGTGGTTAACGCGCTCGCTTCATGTGATCCGGGAGGCGAGGGGTGATCCCCGCCGCCGACCATCTTAAAAGAGGCTTTTCATGGTTTCCCTCTGTAGTCTAGGCTAATGCCGGGATGGTTTCTACAATGACCGCTTCCTTCCCACTATCCTTCCCATTACCCAAGAACCTTCATCTCATTAATCATCCATCCGACGCCAATAGATCGACGCCATCATAACAGTGCGTCGTTAAACCCAATATAAAAGACATCAAGGCTTACCAGCCAGCAAGCCAGTAAGAGAGGCCAACCTGTCTGATTGTGAGTCTAGCCACTGGACACAGGTCTCCGCTTCACGGTGGCTCAGCCGACATGAACCACCCGAGTCGGGCGAAACAAGTTCTTGATAGGCCACACATTAAATCGCTAGAAAATCAACAAACAATTTAGCTGTCAGAAATGTTCGATGTCTTAATAATAGTCTAATAGTTGGCGGGGTACAGTTGGCAACACGATTACCGGCAACGTGAAACTGGCTTCGAGCAGACGGCTGGTGAATACGCTCATTGGATGAGCGTTAGTGAAGACTTCCTCTTGAAGGAAACCACAGCTATATAATAACCAGGCAGACGCAGTCCGTTGTGAGATGGGCGAGATGTCTCTCTCTCTCTCTCTCTCTCTCTCTCTCCCTCTCTCTCTCTCTCTCTCTCTCTCTCTATCCCTCTCTCTCTCTCTCTCTCTCTCTCTCTCCTCTCTCCCTCTCTCTCTATCTCCTCTCCTCCTCTCTCCTCTCTCTCTCTCTCTCTCTCTCTCTCCCCTCTCTCTCTCTCTCTCTCTCTCCCCTCTCTCTCTCTCTCTCGCTCTCTCTCTCTCTCTCTCTCTCTCTCTCTCTCTCTCTCTCTCTCTCTCCCCCCTAGTAGTACGCGTGTAGGGAGGAACAGAGATGTGTGACAGTGCATGGAACGTGCAATAGATGGCGTTAGTGGGACTGTTAGCGAGAACACGGCGACCAACAGGTTGCAGCTCGAGGGAACACTCGACGTGTCATTCCCTTGATATCCTTCAAATCCCTGAAATCCCTGAAACTCTATTGAAATCCTAGGATTCCTTTCAATTCTCTTGAAATCCCTTATATATCTTGAAATCTCCGAAATCTCTTGCTATCCCTGAAATTTCTCGAAATCTCGTGAAATCCAAGAAATCTTTTGTAATTCCTGAAATTCCTGAGATATCTTGAAATCTCTGAGATATCTTGAAATCTCGTGAAATCCAAGAAATCTTTTGAAATCCCTGAAATCCCCGAGATATCTTGAGATCTCTGAGATATCTTGAAATCCCTGGAATCCCCGAGATATCTTGAAATCCCTGAAATCTCCTGAAATCCCCTTGAAATCATTCCAAATGTCCGAAAACCCTGAAATGTCTGAAATCCCTTGAAATCCCTGAAATCTCCTGAAAACCCTGATAGCCCTGAAATAAGGTGTACAGAGTTGTAAGCCCCTTGGAAAACATATCTCAACTTTGACCTGACTTTGCCAGTCCGTTCTTTCGACGTGAAGAATAGAGTTTCATTCATTTCGAACGATCAAGACTAAAACTGTTGCTTGAGTTCACATTTTGTAAAAACAAATCGTGAAATAAGCAATTGGAGTGTTTTTAATTCAGTTCTCCATTAGGACAATGATTCTAAATTCTTCATATAGCTTTTGGTAATTTATTTTATTCTCGAATATAATAAGATCAGATTTCATCTTTGTGAATTTGAACAAACCTTTTTGTGAAAATAAATCTCCGTTTTTCCAGCGTCGTGATCATGGAACTGATTAGATGTTTTGATATATTGTGAATATTTGTTAACTCTCAGTATAACACTAACTGGACTTCGCAATACCGTGTTTTATTTACTTACAATACGTTCAGATCGGTTTGATAGATTCATTCTCCACCAATATTTCATCTTCTTCTTTCTTCGTCAATGATTTACGACCCTATAAATCGATTTTAATACTTTCTAAAATGGATTAATGTATTCCTCTTGATCGCCTATTGGTCTGAACACGCGGCGTATAAATCATGGCGGCTCTTCGTGCTGAATTAGAGCCGTGTTTCGTGAACACAACTGTGGAAATACTTGCTGGTCTTCGTCAGTCGATAGGTTCTCATATTTCAATACAACAATAATTATGTCTGTTCTTTACTTGTCAAAAGAAGTTACCAGGAAAACGCAGCCTTGTGTGATGAGCGATATATATAAATATATATATATATATATATATATATATATATATATATATATATATATATATATATATATATATATATATATATATATATGTATATATATATATATATATATATATATATATATATATATATATATATATATATATATATATATATATATATATATATATATATATATATATATATCTTTCATTCGACCCAAACAAATCTAGGGAGCCGTGATTCCATCACTGTAACATTCCCCTGGTATTATTTCTATCTATTTTGATGAATGAATAATATTAATAACATTAATTCCTACAGAACTTCTGGTCCGAATTGCATACAAACTTGTAACAGGCCTTGTGTGGGTATCATTTCTGTGTTCACTTTCAGGGAAAATTCGGATTATTTTCCAGAGATTTCATTTACCGTGTATTCTAGCCCAGCGAGATCTTGTGTGGTTTCCATAAAGTTCAACTCTTCGAGCTGAATTGGAGGCGATTCTCATGAACACAACTTCAGAAATAATAGATAATCCATAAATAATCTTCCTCGTCTAATGATATGGAAACATATTGTCTGCATCTTGTGATGTATCTATTAATCCTGCCTCGTGTTTCAGCTGTGTGCTGCCCCTGGCGGGAACTTCTTGCCCCACGACGCCTTAAGGCAGCCGAGTGGACGGGTCACGCCGGAGAGTCGTGGCTGTAATGAGGGTGCTAGCCCGACCAGCTGATGGACGACCACTTGACGGCCGATAAACATGCATTAGCCTGTCTTCTCAGTGACCTTTGACCTCGGCTCGAGGAGCGAAGCGAACAGGAACCTTCTAGGAGAGATGTGTCCTTTCATTACATCGCCTTTTACTGATCCTGAGGAGGAGAAACATTATTGGTGTGAGAAACACTTGTTGGTGTGAGAAACACTTGTTGGTTTGACATAAATGGTATGACAGAAACACTTTTTGTTGTGAGAAACACTTGTTAGTATCAGAGATACGGTATGATAGAAATACTTGTTGATATAAGAGAAACACTTGTTGGTATCAGAGAAATGGTATGAGAGAAACACTTGTTAGTATCAGAGAAATGGTATGAGAGAAACACTTGTCGTTTGATGATAATTGTATCAACAGGTAATCAGGGAATCAAGCCGGCCAGATGTTAAGACGGTTACTCCGTTTAACATACATTAACGCTCGACTAGCATGCGAGAGAGAGAGAGAGAGAGGGAGGGAGAGTGAGAGAGAGAGGGAGAGGGTTATTGGTTGTGTCAGTATTGGCCATATGGCGTAACGGTTCACCAGACATGCCACTACATATGAACTTCCTTTGACACCTCGCACCCGTCTTACACGAGCGAGAGAGACAACTGCCTGCTGTGTGTGTGTGACAGAGAGAGGAAGACAAATGTTTGGTGTGTGTCGTTAACTAGGAAAACGCGTTGTTGGATGAGCAATAGGAGCACATTTCTATAAGATGTAATGGAAATATATATATATATAACTTATGTCCTATATATATATATCCCATGTATATATATATACATGGGATGTTTCAGCCAAGTGCTAAAAGATACGTCTCGACCGGGACTCGAACCCGGGACCTTCAGATTGCCAGTCTGCTGCTCGGTAGCTCAGTGGGAGAGATGCAGACCGGTAGTCAGAAGGTCCCGTGTTCGAGTCCCGGTCGAGACGTGTCTTTCATGACATGGCTATAACATTCTACATATCTCGATATTGGATCATATATGTATATATATATATAATATATATATATATATATATATATATATATATATATATATATATATGTATATATATATATATATATATATATATATATATATATATATATATATATATATATATATATATATATATATATATATATATATATATATGGGAGATTTCCAGCGTCAAATTCTTTCCACCACACATTCTCCCACCCTAATCATCGATTAGCTTAATTACAACATTTTTACCATCAGCAATTAACGCGGTCTTATGTAAATCACCTGTCGTTCTATCTCTCAGTCCCTCTCTCTCGCACTCAAGGTTGTGTGGCACGGCTCAACGGTCGCCGGGCGCACCTGTTGCCCCAGCAGGTAGCTGTGACGTCAGCAGGAGATTCCCTGCACACGTCACCACACCAGGACGGTCCCAGTACAGGTAGGCCTATATATATATATATATATATATATATATATATATATATATATATATATATATATATATATATATATATATATATATATATATTTATATGAGATAAAATGTCACTTTTCGGAAATTTGCCCTTCCTTGAAACAACTGGTGGCTCTGAAAAGAGCCTGGGGTCTCGACGTTTCGGCTGAAACCGTTCAGCCATCTTCAGGAGTCGTGGTTCCATACCTACAACTTGAATGAAAAGGATATTAACTTCAAGATAATTGTATGCTCTTTGATTAATATGACATTCTATTTCTGTGAATCCAATCAGTTTCAAGATAATACGTCAATGAATACCAATTGAATGTGATGACGTTCACTGTCGTATTATCTCAACACTCTATGAATGCATCAAATAGAATGTCATACTATTCAAAGAGCATGAAATTGTCTTTGAATTGATATATTTTCATCCAATTCTCCTGGTTCGTGAACATTCAGAAAAATAGTAAAGATGATTTCTCTAATTGTCTAAGGACCGTGCCATAATAATAGATGTATCTATATATAATATATAGTACTTGTGTTAAGAACGAAAATCAAATTATTACAATAATTCCCCAAAGACGCTAGCATCATTTGATAGTATGAATGTATAGGCCTACGAGTGATGAGCAATACTTCAAAGAGAACATGTATCTGAGATGAAGCCCATCTCTGTTGGTACCGAGCAACACGCCCCTGGCAGAAGATTAATAACCCAGCATCACATCACCAACATCCGGCTGACCTGTTGCTGTGTTTGTTTGGCGGGCTGAGTGTCGGAGCAACAGGTAGCGGTGAGATCTGAGCGGACAGAGCCGCTACGAGCGCTAGGCGGGGAGAACAGCGAGTGGTTGGGAAATAGAGAGGAAAGTCAGATGGATTGGTACATAATGAGCGAAACTGCCGTGCGGTAGTGGTGTGGGATAGGGGAGACGGGCGAGCGGAACCAGCATATCGCAGAAAGTAAATTGGATGAAGAGAATGAGAGAAGAATCTGATGTTGAACTCATGATTTGAGTAAAAAATGTTAATGTTTGGACTATCAATCCATAGAATTGAATTTGATAACAGCGAGAATACATCATATATATATATATATATATATATATATATATATATATATATATATATATATATATATATATATATATATATATATATATATATGGGAGTGTGTGTGTGTCTTTTCTCAATTGGGGTCTACATGTAAATCTTGCTGGACAATAGTTGTTCCTGAATGAAGGCGAAGAATGAAGAAAGACCGCTTCTATTGATCTATCATTAGACAAATTACTAGAATGAATCATACGGCTAGATTAAGAACCATTCGTAAGATTAATATTATTTTCAACTCCTTTTTGGCGGTTATTTAAAGCACTTTAAACTCTCGTCGTTTAAAGTTTAAAGTGTTCCTATAGTCAAGGTGAGTCGGTTACTCGAACAGCCGGGGCGACATGAGGTGTATGCGATGAGCAACAGGCCAGGATGTTGACAAGGCTTTAAATAAGACGGTTACATTTCAAACAAGAGTTGGCCCACAGCCGAGAACAATTACAATCAGAAGACTTGACTAGAGTCAGTTGATTTCATGCGAGACTCTTTGACAGCGAATATATCAGGCTCTTCGTTCGATTATAAGTATAACAACTGACAAGCCTTTAGCTCTATTTTATTGGTGTGGTGAGGTACGAGAACAGAGGAAAAGAGAGATGAAAGAAGATTTCAAGAACAAGAGCAAGAAGGAAAAGAAGAAGATGAAGAAGAAGAAGAAGTAGAAGAAGAAGAAAGAAGAAGAAGATCAATATTACTTCCCCCACTGTGATTGTTTGAATTGTAGGCCTATGCTAGTCTTGAAATTATTCTTCTTATTCTTATTCTTCTTATTTCTTATTATTATTTTTCTAATTATTATCTTATTCAAGATTTGATTTGTTTGTTAAATGAGTTATCATATTTCAATTCTTCTTCTGGGTGGTAAGATCGCCCTTGTGGTGCCCCGTTCAAACGATCTCATCTTTCATCCATAGCCTTTATTGGGGAACAATGATTTTGTATCAAGTTTCGATGTTATCTAGAAAAAAGTTTAATCAACAAAATACGGAAGATATTTTTGACAGAGTTAATAATATAACAACCAAAAATTCACGAAAAAAAAAATTACTTCAATCCTTTCGATGATAATAAAATATTTATTATTACACAATTCTAATATCACTCACAATAAACATCGAAATATAATTAAAAAGACTGCTGCTATTCTTCATCTTGTCTACAGGTTGTCGTGAGAAGCGACGACCGGCTGTTCCCCCTATCCTCGAGCACTGCCGAGCGACCGCCTCGAGCCGGTCAACAGGTCAAGCGGTGGAAATAACTTAAAGGCGGCGTTTTCTCAAAAACATCCATTAATTAGGACGATGACGTCAGACGAGGCTGGATGTGATTGATTGTTGTTACTGCGAGATGAAACGGAATGTGCTGGAATATCCGTGCCCTTATGGAACCGGGTTCGACTCCTGCACGATTACAAGTATTCTTTTCATGTCTAGTTAATGCCTTTACCATTTCTCAATGCGTTATCAGAACTTTATTACGAATATTAGACTATTTATCTAAGAGCCGGTTGTACCAAGTGATAAACAGTGAATTAGGCAAAAATTAGCAAATTAACTTGTTATCACCCTTGGTTACCTATGTTATTTTTGTACCTTAAGTAATGATTAACTAATTAATATCTAATCATCAGTTGGTACAATCGGCTTCAACTGTTTTTAATATCCTATGAAGTTAGTCAGCTATGTAAAGAAATGTTAAAGAACGACAACAAACTTGAAATTGAAAAAAAGGCCTACACAATTCTATCCAATGTTATTCTTATGGGGTTTTCCAAAGTTTCTGATCTTTCGGACCTTCGTAGAGATTTCGCTTGAAATCAGTCTCAACCCATTCTGGTGTCGAACCAACGTCCCCGGGAAGTTCCACGTCGATTGTTTTCCTTGCCTGACCTCATGGTAGCAACAAAAGTCCATTGGAGTCGATTTAGCGGAAAATAAGTTTTTTGGTGATAACGTCTGAACGAAGAGAGATGTAGAAATTCTGAAAACGAGGAAACAGAGATATTTGCAATACCTTCAAGACGGTGTAAGTAGTAACTATTTATCTCAAATCGCATAATTGTCAGGCGTATGAGCTTGAAAAATGCCTCATTTTCCAACGTATACGCTTAACAAACAAGCAATTCGAGATGAATAGTTATCACCTGAAACATCTTGAAGGTATTGAAAATATCTGTGTTTCTTGTTTTCAGAATTCGTTCAGAAGTTTCACCAGAAAACTGATATCCCGCCAAATCGACTCCCATTGACTCTCAACTCAGCCCGATTCTTCTCGCCGAGGGAAATGTACGCCTTGGTTACACTCATCGTTATATACCATCCAAATAACAACATTCTCAAAAACCAATAACATAAACTGAAGTAATTTGTAAATAAATGAATGATAAACGAATCAAGTGATGAGAATAAAACACGCATAAAAAGCTCCATTAAGCACCATATCACTTCCAGCCAAGTGTTCCGGATGTTTGGTGCTTATCCATGGGAAAAAACTAGCTCTTAAACATCCCTAATTACAAGTAGATACCTGTTACACGGGGAACCCCCGCTCGCCGTGTAACGGTCGAGCTGGCTCGCAATATGGCGTTCGAGGGGGAGGGGGATATTACTTGAGAGTGTTTCCCTTTAAAGCCCCGATCCCGGCCGTTACAGTGACTGGTTGCCCCGCCAGGGGTGCTGCCTGCACCTGTTGATCGCGGGGTGAGCTAGACCGTGGGGCAGCATTAATATTCATGCCCTGTTGTACACTCACGATGAGAAGATGATTGTTATCGTCTGCTTGACGACCCCATCAACAGCTAGGCTATACGGGGGTTCGAATGAGCGGGGGATGATGGATTTATCAAGTGATGATAAGTGGAGGATGTTTACAGAATCCCGTATCTCATATGCGGGACTCGAACCCACGCCCAATGGTGACTTGGATGTCTGAGCAACAGGTATAGATACTGAAATCAATTCAATATAAACTACAAACATCTCTCAATGTCATATCAGCCAGCATTGAGAGTCCATGGGAGTCGACTCTCATGGAATCGAGAGAAATCGATCGATCTAGCGGAATATCAGTTTTTTGTGATAACTTTTGAAAGGTCTGAGATATCGAAATTCTGAAGAGAAGAAAACACAGATATGTGCAATACCTTCAAGATGGTGTAAGTGTATACGGTTAAAATCAACACATTTCTTAACCGTATCGCTTGACAATTAGATATGAGATAAACAGTCAACTTATATAGAATCTTGAAGGTATCAGAAAAATCTGCCTTTCATCGTTTTCAGAATGTCGATACCTCATTCCATTCAAATGTTATCTCCTAAGAACCTGATATTCCGCTAAATCGACTCCCATGGACTGTTCACGTCGTATCATTGATGTCACATGTGATTTCTTCCTTCTCAATCATTCTACACGAGTTGATTGTGACACTAGCCTCGTTTCTGATCATCTGGGCAGATCACGTGTCCCAGCATCCCGACATCAGAACCCTGACTAGTAACAGACTAGTATCATTGAGTAAAGACAAGCTAGTACCAGTAACAACAGGCGCTGTTACTGACCTAGAGAGCCCTGGGCCCTAGAAGCGACTGTCACTTGTTATAACGTGCTAGGGCTGGCTAGCTCCAAGAGGCTCTGATTGGATAATGTTTACTAGCAGAGCTAAATACCATGACAATACAAGATGATAACAGAGTCACGGTCTCTTGGACTGGGAAGACCAGGCATATTCCATAGCACACTTGATGGCAAGTGCTAGCATTTTGTTGGATGAGCGTTAGCGAAGATTTCCAGCCCACTATTATGGAGCTTTGTCTGTGTTTGTTTGTTTGTCTGTTTGTGGGCACTGCACAGGTCGCAGGGTTTGACCGATCAACACGAAACATTTTCTGCATGAGCAAACTTATTCAACTTAGAACGGTATAGTTTTAGGGTCAAATCGCCGGGACAATTTTCAAGAAACATCATCTCAATGTTTCTAAAAACATCATACGGTTAGACTGGGCGGAGAAAATGAGAAATACAGTCTCTCCAATATTTTCCTCAAATGTGAATACGGGAATGATACACATTATTAAACAGTTGTTTGCAATCTGAACCAGCCGTTCTGAGAACACAAACGTAATAAATGTTTTTCATTCATCGAATAGATAGAAAATAATAGCAGAAAATTGTTGCAGAGATAGATTCACGGCCCCCTAGATTCGATAGTAAACGAATGAAATATATTTTATATGATCAAGGTGTGTAGAGTACTCGATTATTCAGTGTATAGATATCTCGCTCATCTTACAACGCATATTCTGTGTTAGCCTAGTTAACATAATAATGCGTTCCTCTCACTTGTACCTGCGCTGCAGAGGAAGAGAGACAAGGCGATAGACGCCTGGATACATATAGAGAGAGATACAACATATCCATGTGTGTAGTTGGCGAGTATGCTGTAATTACACCGCCCCCTGTATGCGTCCGACTCTAGCGCTTCCTGTGGGTCCAGCGGGCTGTGACGGCGTCATGGAAGTGGCCGGCATCTAGAGGGCTGTGTATGGACATCTTCGGTTCCTCCTGAGTGCCCCGTATCCGGTCCCCCCAACCCCCCAACCTCCCCGGGCAGAGGGCCGCAAGGAGTGATGAATACAATTGTGTCAAGGGGGTGCTCACACAAATACAGAAATGTATCTTTACTATTTTTTTCCATTTTCAAAAACCAGTGTAATTGAATGAAAAGTTCACATCTCCGAGATAATTTTATGCTCTTTAATTGATATGACAATATATTTATGTGAATTCAATCAGTTTTGAGATGATACATCAATGAATCTCATCACATTCTTTTTATTAATTGACTTATTATATTAAAGCTGATTGAATTCACTGAAATAGAATATCATATTAATTAATGAGAAAAGTAAGATCTTGGAGAAGTAAACTTTTCATTCAATTACACTGGTTTTTGAACATGGAGAAACATTAGTGAAGGTGAATTTCTCTGATTTTCTAAGCACCGTGACTGAACTCCTTTGAAGATGTGCTTGTGTAAGGAGTCAAATAATCTTCAATAATTCCCACTGATCGTCTTTCAAGTCTTATAACTTATACCTCATTCTATTCTATTCGTTAAACTCTCGATCAACAAGTGAGCTCAACTACAGTTTAGTTGGCTCAATGAACTTTGACACCAGGTCTACGCTGTCTGTGACCACACTTAAGAGTCTTCAGCTTCCGAGAGTCCGGAACACATTTTAAGTATAAGCCGTTAATGCGATATATCCGGACACTACCAACATCGGTATTAGGAGTAATCCAAACACACGAATGTTGATATCTTTCACTTAGAACTAAGTCTCTTAGGCAATGTTCACTTCTTCCAATGACAGCAGATGCAAAGTTCATCATTATACAAGGATAAGAAAAAATTGAAAATACAAATAACGCAATTAAAAAGCATATTCCGCGTTTGCCTGCTAATAGAGGCTGGCATGTGTCGACGCACAAGCTGCTAAACACGTCTTAAAGGAAGTCCACAGTCTGTGACGTCACACTTGATCAGCAGTGCGTCACTCGGGGCTCAACATGTGGTTCCACCGGCTGTACTGCGGGCCAGTCGGCCACCAGGGGCACGGCTTTTGGCGGGAGATTACACGCTTCTATTGGTGAACAGAATCGAGTGTGAGGCACACTAGAGACCCGGTTCGTTTAGTTCTCAAATAATTGTATTATTGTCTTTAAATATAATCTACATAAATGATGGAACAGGAAATACTTGAGAGAAGAAGATGTAGCGTGCCTGATTGACTGTTCTATCGGCAATACTTGTTATATTATGTTGTACTTTATCATCCATTATTTATTTTATCTCACGTCATTTTATGTGATATGTTATATGGTTCGGCTGAAGAGGGCGTCGAGACATGTTCCATGACCCCACAGTAGCCATCATGTTCTCGGGCTTGCAAATTACTACAAGCATATCAATTGGTCCATTATATATATATATATATATATATATATATATATATATATATATATATATATATATATATATATATATATATATATATATATATATATATATATATATATATATATATATATATATACCCAGTGAACACAGAGTAGAAAAAGAGTACTCTTTGTGAGAAGACTTTTTAGTGCTAGATTGCTATCCGATAACACATCAAACATCAAACATGAAACAACTATATAACATCAACAAACATCAAACATCGAACAACTTTATATGTAAATATATATATATATATATATATATATATTTTTTTGGGAAAGTAATTTCGTATGTATAAAATGTACCCACGTATATTTTAATGCCCCAACTTTTGATGAGTAGTGTATCGAAGCTAGGACAGCTACTACATGAATGAGGGCTTGCATGTCTTGCCCTCTCTGTCTCACCTATGGCCACGTCTTGTTGCCCTCTCTCTCTCACCTATGGCCGCGTCTTGTTGCCCTCTCTGTCTCACCTATGGCCGCGTCTTGTTGCCCTCTCTGTCTCACCTATGGCCGCGTCTTGTACGAGGTAAGTGTTGGGCGGGCTCGTCAATGAAACGGTCCACCAGTCATGTGTGACTCTAGCCACGTGCTGTCTCTTCCTGTCCTCCTCAAGACATGGGCGTCTGCCGGCGACAAACGCGGGCTTCAGGCGCGAACCATTCCAATACCTTCTGCAATACACGAGAGCAACACTTCTCATATATATATATATATATATATATATGTATATATATATATATATATATATATATATATATATATATATAAATATATATATATATATATATATATATATATATATATATATATATATATATATATATACTGACGTCGGAACAGGTTGGGGCAGGGGGTGCAATGGCCCCACCCAACTTTCGGCCAAGGGGGGCAAGGGGGGCAAGAAATGATCTTGCAAGACACAATTTGAAGAGACGAGAAATAGAAAAGACGAAAAAAAGAAGGAAGAGAGAAGGAAAGGAAAAAAAAGAGAAGGAAGGAAAGATGTATATAGATAGATAAAATCGTAGATAGATTCATAGTTCAGATTGCATAGAAAATCAAATATCAGATGGGCACCTCTAGTTCTTCAAAACAATTAGTTTGTCATCTAAATCTTATCTGAAACACGTTAAATCATGTTAAAAAAGGGGTAATTCAAATAATCCCTGCGGGGCCAGAAGAGGTCCTTCCCCCCATCAAGTGGCTTTTGTACAACTGTTCATACATGGGATTTTCTTTTCAAAACCGAGCTCCCCCCCCCCATCTTGGTATTTTCAGTATTTTCAAGTAGCATATATGGAAAGAAAGAACTAGAACCCTACAAATCGACTGAATCAGTTGTTACAAACACCGAGTCTGTTCTTGTGGAGGTGCCGGGTAAATAAGAGCAGCTACAATCTCGTTCTGGTGGAGGTGCCGGGACTTTAATGAGTTAAACAACTGAGTACTCGACCCTGTTGATGATTCAGAACCTCTTGAGGAGATTCAAGTGCACGAGATCGTACTGGTGGTGGTGCCGGGTATATAAGAGCAGCTACAATCTTGTTCTGGTGGAGGTGCCGGGACTTCAATGAGTTGAACAATTGAGTACTCGACCCTGTTGATGATTCAGAGCCTCTTGAGGAGATTCAAGTGCACGAGATCGTACTGGTGGAGGTGCCGGGTTTACCGCAAGTAGCTATGGTCATGGCCTGGTGGTGGCGCCGGGTATCTTCTGTGTGTGATTATTGTAACATTCTACTGCATTCGTGACAATGATTGCTGTGCGCTCTTGATATGTGCTACATTCTCTCTCTCTCTCTCTTCATCTCTCTCTCTCTCTCTCTCCCTCACAAGCGTTAGTTGCATCTTCCTTTGTTGATTCGGCCGCAGCGTGTTTTTGTCTTGACGGTATAAATCAGGCGTCCTAATATTTGAATGGACTCGCGACCGGAAACAGCCAACCACATGCTTGACCGGATGTCACATGACCAACGGTCACACTAGAGCGGGAAAACTGAATAGAAAACTCGAGTACCTTCGTTCTATTTATGAATATACATTCTGGTTTGTATTTATAGTTCGGGTGGGCGGTGCGGGAAGAAGGCTGTGGGCGGAAGTGCGGAATATTCAGTTGGTTCGTGTGTTGATGTGTTTTTTCCTGGTTTGTCTGTGGAATAATTTGATAGTATAATACGATGTTGTTTATTCATACTTTACCGTGAATCTAATCGACTTTCCGGCTGTAGAATTATGTGCTGGGGACGCTGATATGACGCTGATATAACGCTGATATAACGCTGATATGACGCTGATGAGAAGCTGATCTGGATTTCCGGACGATCCTACCTGCTATACTCAAGCACACTTGAAAAATGATGTCTTTATTGATTAGTAGAATTATGTGTCATTTAATTACATCAGTTGACTTTCTGATGGAATCACTCCTGCTCCACAATCACAGTTAACTGTGATTGACTTGAGTTAACTGTGTTCCAGTTAACTGAAATGGAAACAATTATAAACAATTGCTCGTCTTTCATGGATTCCAGAAAATAATGGAACAATCTCTATTCATCATGTACAGGCATGATTCACAGTTCTGTCAAAAAGAGCGAGGTTTGGTTCAGGGATCACTTCCCCACCCAACTTGGCCATTAATTAGATGAGCGTAGCGAAGACTTTCATTTCACTCACCGAAAAAGAATGAGCTTCTTTTTTTATGTTTTTTTTTTCATGTAATTTTTTACGCATACAGGTCAGGAAAATTGAACAATCGACTGCAAACTTCTTTTCAATATTGGTATTACACCAGAATAGATTGGGATTGTTTTTCAGAGAAATCGGTTGAACGGTTTTTCTGGAAAATATTGAGAAAGGTTGGAAAATCCCCATGAGAATAACCCAGGGGGAAAATACTTGGAAACGGAAATTTTTCAAAAGCTTTCAAATTCATACAGAATATGAAATCAACCGTCATACACATTTTCAATAATTTGTAGAACAATTGGATGAGACATAACGAAGAAAACGTAATACAAGTATACATTTCATCGAATATCGGGATCAAAACATGTAATGCAAAGTGTATATGCGACAGGTTGCTCTATAAAAGGTAAGGTTTTTCAGCGTTCGAAGTAGTCCAAGGTGTGTAGATGTAGATTGAACTGACAGAGTATTCTTTAATTCCAGATTCCCATTCTTCTACGCTCATCTCACAACGCATGTACTGCGTTTTCCTAGTTAGTCAGAAGTTATGAGAGATATCAGAATATTGAAGAATGAGAATATTGTAAATTGTCAATGTCCTCGGTCCATGTCGTCCGAGGGCTTGGTTCACACGGGGCAGACAGAACAGAGCGGAAACAAGGGTGCAACAGGGTGGGGGAGGGAGGGAGATGGAGTTGGAGGGGGTGTGACCAGCGTCGCGGAACAGCCACTATACTATAACACCTGTTGCCTGCTGTTAATTAATTGTAAGCGCTTCATACATTAACATAACTTGACTGTTAGTGTTTTACAAATCCCTCAGTGGAACGAATACTCGCAGAACTTGATGCGAATTACTCGCGACAAAACAAGATAGGAATTATTGATGCAATAACTTGAGATAATGAATGCCTGCTTCAGATAATTGATGCTATAACATGCTAGATGTCAATCGGGTTCAAAGATATGTTAGTCTTAAGGGAGTTCGTGTACGGTGCTTACAAAAATAGAGAAATTCACATTTACCATCTTTTTTCTATGTTCAAAAACTATCGTAATGAATGAAAAGTTCACATCTCCAAGGTAATTTCATGTTCTTCAATTAATATGATATTCTATTTCCGTAAATTCAATTGGTTTCGAGATAATACTTCAATGAATAAAAATAATGTGATTACATTTTTTGACGTATTATTTCAAAACTGGTTGAATTTACTGAAATAGAATATTATATTAATCAAAAAGCAGTAAATTATCTTGGGGATGTGAACTTTTCATTCAATTACATTGAGTTTTGATGAATGGAAAAAATAGTAAAGATACATTTCTCGATTTATGTAAGTAGGCCGACCGTGCGCGCACCCCCTTAATGTAAGTTCTCAACAATGTTACAACAATATATGATATTATGTTATTATTATGTAGAAGTTACCAGAAGAAGTTGCTAGAAGAAGTTGCCAGAAGAAGTTGCCAGAAGAAGTTGCTAGAACAAGTTGCCAGAAGAAGTTGCCAGAAGAAGTTGCCAAAAGAAGTTGCTAGAAGATCTTGCTAGAATAATCTGCTAGAAGATCTTGCTAGAAGATCTTGCTAGAAGATCTTGCCAGAAGATCTTACCAGAAGAATTTGCTGGAAGATCTTGCCAGAAGAACTTGCCAGAAACAGTTATACTTAATTACTGTTGTTTTCTCGATCTCAACTGCTATCAAACACTACAATTCCCAACACGAGATCGCTACACTGTACAATAAAGTTATGCAATTAAAATACTCAACTAACGATCATTATTTCAACTAATTGATTATAAATATAATGATAAACACAATTATAATGTTGCTGATGAATCCTGTTACATATTCATGTGTACTCGAAACATCGGGTCACGTGATACAAGGGAACCGTACAGTAGAGGCAACAAGTGGTCGACACTGAGGGACACCTGTGCTAGCCGTACAGTAGAGGCAACAAGTGGTCGACACTGAGGAAAACCTGTGCTGACCGTACAGTAGAGGCACCAAGTGGTCGACACTGAGGAAAACCTGTGCTGACCGTACAGTAGAGGCAACAAGTGGTCGACACTGAGGGAAACCTGTGCTGACCGTGCAGTAGAGGCAACAAGTGGTCGACACCTGTGCTAGCCGTACAGTAGAGGCAACAAGTGGTCGACACTGAGGAAAACCTGTGCTGACCGTACAGTAGAGGCAACAAGTGGTCGACACTGAGGGAAACCTGTGCTAACCGTGCAGTAGAGGCAACAAGTGGTCGACACAGAGTGATAGGCAATATATGGACACCTCGGATAGACTTTCAATATACATCGGATAGTATAATATATGACAGCCAGAAAAGTTCAACAGAATCAACACTGGAATTCTAAACGGTTTATCATCATTCACACTTTATCTCAAACGGGAACAATGATTGTGTATCAAGATTTCGATGGTGATGGAAATAAAGAAATAGGATTCAATGTTGGTTTTCATTCACATTCGCATGAAACAAATGACATCTTCATCAGATTCAATATAATATGACGGACAATTTGCCCTTATTTCCACGATGAGCAATTAGTTCTGATTGACAATCAAGCAAGGGAGCGTACACGTGACTTGTGACGTCACGAGTCACGCTTTCAGACCTCGCCACACAGCTCTAGTGTCTCTGTAGCAAACATCGCATCACAGTCTGCCGGGCATCCAGAGCTCGCGAGATCACAATTAGATCACAATTATTCGTCGCTCGCACATTCAAGACAATCTTGGTTCTGTTGTTATTCCAGTTGACTCTCTGTTTAATATAGCACAATTGGCCTAGTTGACTGTCAGAGGCAATCATATAAGTTCATTTTTTTTTTATTTGGAATAAATGAAATGGGGTGGTGAGACAACCCTTGTGGTGCCCCGTCCAAACGATCCCATCTTTTATTCATAGCCTTGACTGACAAACAATGATCTTGTATTAAGTTTCGATGTTATTGATATATATATATATATATATATATATATATATATATATATATATATATATATATATATATATATATATATAAATGTGATGTCTGAAGTTTTGAGGGCCGGTGGTTGATGGTAGGTCTATCTTTGCGGAAATTTGCCCTTCTTTAATGAGTTCGATCCAAGGACTTCCACGAGACTAGAACGACTCCAGAAGATGGCGAACAGTTTTTCGCCGAAACGTCGAGTAGAAGGGTTCTTTTCAGAACCAAAAACACTCATTAAAGAAGGGCAAATTTCCGCAAAGATAGACCTACCATATATATAATATATAATATATATATATATATATATATATATATATATATATATATATATATATATATATATATATACGTAATACTCATATACAAGTGGTATTTTGAGTGACAAATGACTTTTAGTTCGAGTTTCACCAACTACATTTTTCAACATCGTGGGATGTTTATTTCTGAATTATTCATATCAACATCTTGACTTGATACCACATCATTGGTTTCCAATTGAGGCTAAGGACGTAGGTGAGATATCTGGACGGGGCACCACAAGGGCGATCTTAACACTCCATTCAAATTATTTTAAATGAAAAACAACGCAGTTTTACACCAGGACTGCACTATGTGTGACCATACGTCATGACGCAGATAAAAGTCTTTCAGTTATCAAAAGTCCGGAACCCAAAATAAGTATAGACTGTTTTTGTGATATATCCGGACATTACCAGCATTGGTATTGAGAGTGAACCAAACACACGAATGTTGATATCTTCCACTTTGAAGCAAGTCTCTTAGGCGATATTCACTTATTGCCATCAATCAGGAGATCCAAAGATTATCATTATACAAAAGAAAATGGGTAGGCCCATCACTCTACTAATCAAACGTCGTACAATAAGTATAACAATAGGTATACTTTATCCAAGCATTTCCTTCGAGGACTGTGGGAAACCAAGAACACATTTGTTTTTGATTTCGCATCTCATTTCTCGACAATAACCAAAGTTTCAACAATGATTATATTTTTAGAAGATGACCTTTTCTTCTCCAGTAAGTAACATCTTATTTCTCGACAGTAAAAAAACTCTTAACAATGATTATATTTTTAGAAGATGACCTTTTCTTCTCCAGTAAGTAACATGCCTTTCTCCTCCGACTGTACATATCAGCATGGCACGCGCCGTACCGTATCTTCTCTATCTACATCCTGCCATCTCTCTCTCTCTCTCTCTCTCTCTTCTCAGCAATCAGTGTACCTTGGCTAATTGCAGCCTCATTCCATCTCTTCATCCATCTAGAGGCTCATTAACACTACCTCTCTCTCTCGCTCCCGTTCCGACCAATAGCCACACACCACGCGGCTCTGACGTCACGTGTAAGCACACAAGATGGCGGACGTCTTATGGCTTGCCCCAGTGGCTCGGGCAGCTCAGGTACTGTTTCACAAACTGAAGTCAAGTAAGTTAATAAAGTCATGAATAAGGCTTGGGATTTTGTTAGTTTCATTCATCTATATTTAGATGATTCGTACCCTCAAAGAACCTCGCTGTTGGTGGGGTCGTTAAGAAACGTTAGATGGAATGCACGGTACTCGTCTGCAATCCACTTCCATCCAACATCGGATCTTTTCACAAATATGGCATCTTTCAGACTTGCTTTAAACCATATTCGAGAACATTGTGTTTATTCCATCTCTTACTATCTCCACAATCTGCCATCCTTGTCACGTCCGAGATCAATTCACTGTGCTCTTTTCAATATGTATATTCAATATATATATTAGGAATATATTTCTTCATTTTCAAAAGTTTAAAACAACACAATTCTACTTATTCTCATTACTACAATCAATCATTAGCTTTATTATTTCACTCGTCATGTCCTAAGTACTTGGATATAAATTTAATTCTGTGAATTCTGCGATGCATCTGAGAATATGAGTCTTGTTCGTACAGTGATGAATGTTGAATATAGAGTATATATATATATATATATATATATATATATATATATATATATATATATATATATATATATATATATATATATATATATATATATATATATATATGTGTTTGCTTAGATTCTCGTGGCCAATATTATATGGCAACTAATTTCTACGGTGAAACCACGTACTTGAGTATTCGCGTCTCGACGTTTCGACGGAGTGAGCGTCATCCAGCGGACATGCGTCGCGGTGCAACAACTCGACGGCAAGAAATATACTCCCTTGTCTTCTGTTCTGAACGACACTGGGGAAATGGCAGATGCTCTCTTGCACACAAAACACAGTTTCCACAGTTCCAGTGTTGTTGGTTGTGCGCAGTCAGGAGTGCCGGGTTCGTGGCCAGGCGCCGTGTCCCGGCCTGTTGACACGGTCGGTCGGGTGTTCGGTATTGCTCTTGGCCTTTACTCGATACACCACGCACAACTGACCATGTGTGTAACCTGGGCTTGCCCTAGGTCAGCAGATCACCACCCCAGGTCAGCACTCAGTGTCAGCACATCACTACCCCAGGTCAGCATTGTCAATCATCTGATCCCGCATTCCCACTTGGAACTTTTGATCGCGACGTTCCGAAAAGGTTACACTTTTCTCCTTCAGGTTTCACTTGGACTACAGGCGAGCTCGTGTGAATATATGAATGTATACGCGTGTGTGTAGTGTATTCGCAGTAATATGCCTCGAGTGATCGGATCAATAATTCTGGACCGAGTGTTGTTCCAGTCGACGTCACAGCACATGGCCTGGTGTAAACACGGCTGTGAACAAGGTGTGTAGATGCACGGCCCATCAGCCAAGCGTTCACAGCAACAGGTGTCGATACCTGCCGTCCGACTGTCCGACTGTCCGCTGTTTGTTGTGATGCGCAGCCAGCGTGCGCAGGTTCCTCGAGTGGACAACTGGTGATTGATGTACTAGTATCGATCTATCATCAGTTGGGCTTCTCCTGAGTTGAGGACAAATAGCTAGGGTAACCATGGTGATGGCCTCACTTAACTGCCGGTTAAAGTTGTTCACATGTCGGTCAATTCGGCTAGAGGTGAAGTATCAATCAGGGGCAAGTGTGACTTGATACCGTGGCGACTTGTTGCAATAGACCTAGCTGAATTACACCCTTGAACACCTGGGCCGATGGTTGATGGTAAGTCTATCTTTGTGGAAATCTGCCCTTCTTTGAGGAGTGTTGTTGGTTCTGGAAATAACCCTGCTACTCGACGTTTCGGCGACAAACTGTTCGTCATCTTCTGGAGTCGTTCTTGTCTCGTGGAGGTCCTTGAATCAGAGTCCTTTTCAGAACCAACAACACTCCTCAAAGAGTCACTCCTCAAATTCCCGCAAAGATAGATTCACCATGCATATATATATATATATATATATATATATATATATATATATATATATATATATATATATATATATATATATATATATATATATATATATATATATATACAGAGAGAGAGAGAGAGAGTTGTGTTACAAATTTGTATATAATTTCTCCAGGTTTCTAAAGTGTTGTACTATAAACTTATAACAATATGATATTAATTACTCTTTAGTGTTTGTGAAACCGAAGAGGGCGAACAAAGCAACCAGATCCATTCTCTCTGAACACGTTCCACTCTTCCATCTTGTCTCCCAACAACAACAACAACAACAAGCAGCTGATGACGTCACCAAACTACCCATCATCCCGGTTCCAATTGTCGACTTGATTTAATTATAATTGTTGTCAGCATTGTCTTGTGGCGGCTTTCTCTGGCCGCCACGGCCCGGCTCCTGCATGGTGACATCGGCACGGCACGGCGCGGACTAATTGCAGGCTTTGTTCTGTGCAAGTCACTCGGGTTTAACACGTGAAACACCTGATGATTATCTACCTGCTGATGGGCATTGAGAGCAGGACAACTTCTCTCTTTGGTTTCATACTTTAATTACTTTAGTTCAGACATGTTTATTCTGAAACTGGGTGTCAAGTTTCTTTACTCATATTAATGTTGCTTAACGACCCCACCAACAGCTAGGTTATACGGGGGTACGGATGAGCGGGTGATTATGAAACGATGAAAGGACGGTTGCTATGATTGGTGATAGGAAGTTTCATGTGTAACAGTAACTTACTTCTAATTGAACTCATTATCTACTTTATGGACACTTTTGGAAATGTTCAATGTTTCATTTGGTATATCCAATATTCCCTGCTGATTCATTTCTACTAATATTATATTTATATTTCCCATTCAATCAAGAACTTCAGTAGAATAACCAACATTATCCAAACCATTATCATTGACCAAGATATCAACATTCGTGTGTTTGGATTATTCCTGATACCAAAGCTGGCAGTGTCCGGATATATCGCATTAACGGTTTATACTTATAATGTGTTCCGGACTTTCAGCAACTGAAGACTTTTATCTGCGGCCAAGAAGTGTGGTCACAGACAGCGTAGACCTGGTGTCAAAGTTCATTGCTTTAATTTGAAATAAAAATAAAATGGGGTGGTAAGATCGTCCTTGTGGTGCCCCATTCAAATGATTCTACATTCATCCTTGGCCTTAATATGGGAGCAATGATTTTCTATCAAGTTTCGATGTTATTAAAACAAAACAAAAATCCCTCCACTATTTTTTTTACTTATTATAAACATCTGAATAACGTAGTTTAGATCTATATGTAGAAACATGGTCTATTAGATGATAATAATCATCTATACCGGATTCCAAATGATGGGTCAGGGGGTGGAACTTATTCCACCAAGATACCAGGGCCCAGGATCTCCAGGAAACAAGCTGGCCAGGCCTGTTTCATCCTCTTCTTCCTGTCTTCCTTTATCCGCACCAACTCCCTCCACCTTGTTCGGTCTTCCTTCTTCCACTGTATTCCATATTTCTTCTCTTGCAGCAACATCCTCCTTGATCAATCCACTCCACTTCTCTCTTGGCCTTCCACTCTTCTTTTCCCAAGTAATGAGGTTTCAAATTCACACCTCGGAGTTCTTGTCAAATTAATCCTCTCCATGTGGCCAAACCACCGTACGTATCACGTAGTCTAGTACATATTATAATATATCATATTTGAATACTCAAGTCAGTTCACTTGACGGTATGAATATCTGTTCGAAGGAGGACAGATTTCCATGTAGGAATATGATTCAAGTTGAAAACCCACAGATAAGTCCTCGTAGGGCTTTGTGGAAATCATAAGAGAATGTCGACGATTATGTGTAATTATTGAAGAAATAGAAAAAATATATAATAGTGATGATCATTATCATTAATTAGCTAATAACTACAGAACAATGAATCTCTATCAAGTTTCATTATTATAAAAAAAAATACCATGAATTAAATTTGTTATCTCTCTATGACAGATCAAACTGTATTAATGAAAATTATTATCATTATAATTATCAATAAATCTCTATCAAAATTCGTTGTTATAGAAAAAAAAAGTTCAAATTGTCTTGTGGTTATGACCAGTACTGTACTCCGTATTGTGAATGGCTGCTATCTGATGAGATCTGCCGCAATCAGTGTACTGCCAGGAGGGGAAGGGGGGAGGGGGGAGGGACCACAGGAAGGAAGTCAGGGGTGGGAGGAAGAGAGAGGGGAGGCAGTTTCATTGTTACCGGTCGTCATTGAAATGTCAAGTCTCTCTTTGTCTTCTGAGGCGGCCATATTGTCGTCAATGGCGTGCTTGGATCTGTTAAGAGGAGTCACTTGTAGAGATTACGACTCATCCCATTGTTGTTGTTTGTTGCATGTTCTACAGTCTTGCTGAATATCACGCCACATTTCTTAACGTGGGTCAATTAAAACTATACACAATATATTATAGAAATAGAGAAATTCACCTTCACTAATTATTTTATGTTCAAAAACAAGTGTAATTGAATGAAAAGTTCACATCTCCGAGATAATTTCATGCTCTTTGATTAATATGACATTTCTGTGAATTGAATCCGTTTCAAGACAATGAAACAACTTTAGGGGATTAATTTTTATAAACATGCTTCCTGACTATATTTCATTTATTGACTCCTTAAATCTTTTTAAAGTTGAACTGAAGTAGTTTACAATCCCAGCTGGTTTGATTCTGTCAATGAGTTTAAGAACAATGTATCAGTAGAAATGACTTTTTTTTGTTAATAACATCGAAACTTGATACAAAATCATTGGTCCCCAATCAAGGCTTAGGATGAAAGTAGGATCGTTTGGACGGGGTACCCCAAGGGTGATCTTACCTCCCCATTTTATTATTATTCTAGATTAAAAGCAATGAACTTTGACACCAGGTCTACGCTTTCTGTGACCACACTTCTTCGCCGCAGATAAAAGTCTTCAGTTGTCGAAAGTCCGGAACACATAAGTATAAATATAAGTATAAGTATAAGTAGGCCCTACATAAGTATAAGTACTGTGGAATAAATATCATACTGATGTATGAATGTGTGTATGATTGTGTTTCTATAAGTCATACATATTTTAGTTTTACTCTGTATTATGTTATTGTTTATATTTTTCGTGCCATATATTTTATCATAACCTATTTACGGAATGTAAAAATCAGATTGGCAAATAAAGCAGTGCAATTGGAATTGTTTAATCCACTGACCACTAATACGTGGAAGCTGGCATGAACTGAGTAGTGTTATAATGAATGAATAACTGAGTAGGCTTTTGACTCGGGCCTCGCTGTAAACCGTATCGGGCTTCTCTGAACCGTGGACAACTGTTGCTCGCTCAAGTTCAAAGCCCCCCAAAACTAGACTCGACACAACTGTACTGATGACTGGGATCTATTGGCGGCGGGGGATGATGTATGGGATGATGGGATGATGGGATAGATTACCAGTACATGTAGCGCTCGCTTCATGTGATCCGGGAGGCGAGGGAATTTCGGACCCGGTTCGATCCTCGCTGCCGTCCTCCTTTACAGTGTTTTTCAGGGTTTCCTTCTGGTCTAGGCTGATGCGTTTCCACATTTGAGGTAATTTGAGATAGATAGCTATTATCTACACCGTCTGGAAGGTATTGAGAATATCTGTGATTCCTTTTTTGCAGAATTTCGATATCTCATAGGGGTCTACCGTTCAGAAGTTGTCATCAAAAACCTGATTTTCCGCTAAATCGACTTCAATGGACTCTTAATAAGAACAAGTTTTTACTTGCAAACATCTTGTTGATAATTTCATGACATTTACTAATGGACCCATTGTGTTGTTAACTAACAGATCGATACCAGCTAATGTCACGGCAATTAGGCCTAATTACTAATTAGTTATCACTAATTTTCTCCATCACAAGAGGTATCATTATGATATATATCTATTCTATATGTTACATAGTATGTTCATATAACCATAAACATCAAAATCAGGCATGAATTAAGCAATATATTGGAAATGGATTACAAAGAAGTACAAGGAGAGGGGTAAGAATGGAAGTGGACAAAGTGGATAGAGAAGTAGGTAAATATGGTTTCATACAAAGAACGACGCGGGAATGGAATGAATTGGAAGGAGATATAAAGAATTAGTCGCAAAGAAGAGACATGAGAGAAAATATTAATGTTATATTTTATCAAGTATGTTTGATTGTTTTCCTTCAATTTCATGAGAGTAATCATTACCACCTGTTTCAAGAACAATTTGTAATAAGTAAATACAATAAATAAATAGATTATCTAATTATTCACTATAAAATATACATTCAGTCCAGGTCAGATACATATAAATATAATAAACATGTAATTTATAATCATTCAATTGATGATGTAATATAAAATGAACTGGAAACAGAAATGTAGTTTCAGTGATATCAGAGGTTTGTGGCCAGTGCTCGAGATCGGTCGAGATCAACAAGTAGCCAGAACACAAATCAAGGTGAGTTTACAAGCGGATGTGACGTCATGATGCATCACTTCCGGTTCGGGCACGTGCGTTGTTCCGATCTGCAAGATCATACCAGCCTGTTGCACAATAGTGTAGCAATTACAGGCGAAAACAAAGATCACATTCAATAATGGCCACTAAAGTTTGTCACTAGAGAGAGATTAACAATTTACAATATTACCATTTATTTTCTTCAATATTTGTATTTTCATTCATCTTAACAAGACACTATACCCTCCTTGTACAACTATGTAACGATTACAATCATGCAAAAATAAAGATCAAATTCAATAATGGTGACCAATTAGGTTTGTCACCATATTATATATATAAAAATTAACCATTTAGAATATTCGCATTTATTTTCTCCAGTATTTGTATTTTCATCTCATAGCTTATAACTTGATTGTGCCAAGGTGAGCTGGGAAAACCATCCTTGACCGAACCTCTCCCTTGTTGAACTGTACTGTGCTCTGTACGATATCACGATGAATAAAGACTCTATTCCATTTGATTCATAATCAGAATTCTTTCACATCTTCCATCCATAGCCTCAATTGTAAAAACATGATTTTGTATCAAGTTTCGATGTTATTGAAAAAAAGAATTGTGAAAGTATTGCTGAATATTTGGATGACTTCTAAACATGATGACTGATGATATTGTGGATCGGAAAAGTTCGAAGTTTCGCGAGCACCATGGCCGAGCACGCCGGCGATCAAGCCTCCAACTCCCGCCAAGATGTCCTGAGCAAGCTCGGTGCAAGACACCGTTATGGTGCTGCTAGCTTCGTGATGGTGCTGGAAGTGGAATGGGGTTCAGGGGAACCCACACACAAAATGTATCGAATATTCCGTTATTTATTCTTGTATCAAGTTTTAAATGATATATCAGACATTTTGAATGGTAAAAAAACTGAAAATTCCGGAAATTTTATGGAAAAACTAGTAGAAGAATACATTAGACCGTTACACACACGAAAACCATCCGATAGTTAGAGTCGAACTGGAAATTGAACTCCAGAATATAGGCCTATGACTTACAACAATGCAAATCAAGTTATTTTAGTGTATCGAGTCGGAAAAAAACTCAATGATATCTAAAATTCTATTATAGTTTCCATATAGACCAACTTCAATTCATCATCCGATTCATAAGACACACAAATGTTATTGTTATCGTATTGTTTAGAACCTTGTTATGTTGAAAATAACAGCAATTGTTTGATGAAAAACTCCTAATGAAATTCAGTCGAAAGTTTTACGTAAATTCGGCTTTTTCTCTTCGAATTTGTTTGGTTGCTTGCTGAAATTTAATCAGAATGAATGTAAATACATATACAAAAAAAAAAACACGAGAGAGAGAGGCAGAGAGAGAAAGAGAGATGGTCACAGATTACATATCATTATTCGAACAAATACCTTATTATTATTGTAATACGCATGCGTGTGTTATCTGTGTGTATTTCATCGTGTAATATATTCACAGCGAATCAGGTTCTTTCATGCTAAATAGGCGATATATATATATATATATATATATATATATATATATATATATTTGTAATGAGGAGATATTTGGGAAATTTTCGTATAACATTTTCACTATAAAACGACCGACGCTTCGTCCGGGCAACATCAGGGCAGAATTACAATAACTACCAGAACAATTTAACTAAACGTCATAACTAATTCCAGACAATTATAAGAATCGAAATATCTTCCATTCTCATTTTCTGACAAAATGCTTCGAATGACCTGAGGAAATGTTTTGTTCATGAGAATCGAACACAAAGAGTAGAGATAATAACCCTTCAGGCCCGATTCTATGTTTATCAATCAATCACAAATCCCCGATTAACCCAAAGAACCAACAAGTCAACTAATCTCTTGATTCCCTCCTCGTGTCTGTAGCCACGTCTCCATTGACAAGGGTTTGACGTTCTGAAACACTAAACCTGTACTTAGACAACAGCCATGGGAAACTATTACTACAGTCTGTGAGAAACCATTCATAACTCTGGCACTATTTCATTAATAAACTCTTCTAGTACGAGCCCGATCCAGGCTGCATGGCTTCCAACGCACCAGGTAATGATGTGTCGGACCTCTCTCTCCCTCCCCCTGCATGAATCAAGGCATCGGAAGTGGCAATCAGAGGTAATTTGGAGCTTCCTTCAGGTTTTGTGTGTGTTTGTTTGGTTCATGCAGACCTGTATTAACATGGGCGTGTGCAGACATATCTTCTATCTAACACACGCGGCCATTACAACTAACTGAAAATAATGTTTTCCAGCAGGATATGTATATATATTATATACACACATATTTCATATATACATATATATATATATATATATATATGATAATAATATATTAACATAAAGAACAGAAAATAAAGATTTCACAATATATACACGACTATAATTTTCCTGTTAAATATATTATTATCATAAAATTATATATATATAATATATATATATCGTATGAAAAATAAAAATAATAGCCTCATATACATAGGGAATAAATTGTTAGATCTTGTGGTGTGTTGTGGTGTGGTAGCCAGCAATCGTACATATCTACAGCGACTCCTGAAGATAGCTGAACGTTTTTCAGCCGAAACGTCGAAACCCCAGGCTCTCTTTGGAGTCACCAGTGTTTCAAGGAAGGGCAAATTTACAGAAAGCTGACATTCCATCATATATATATATACATGTATTTTTTCTCTATTTTTCTAATGTTCAATGTGTTGAAACCTGCAATCGAGGATCAACAATAATATTCATCTCAAGATCAACGCCTCTTGTATGTCACGTGACCACGTGGTGGCGTTACCTGTGACGTCACCGGGCCTTGTTCCACCGCCCAAGAGATGCTGCGATCTTATCTGGCGTGCTGCTGGGTAACCACAAGACACCGTCTTTTGTTTCTCTCTTCATCTTCTTGGTCCAGCTCGACAATGAGCCATTGGATGTTCTGTTCTTGAGCACGTGATCGAGCTCGAACCAGATCCTATTGGGAATATGGAACCGGCGACACAAGATTTGAGCTTCAAGTTCTCCAGCTTGACTTTCTGGAGGGTGGATTTATATTTGTTATTCTTCAAAAACCACGAATAAAAATCATATCAAATTTCTCTAATCCCATTGCCTAAGATTGCCTAAGAGACTTGGTTCAAAGATAAAGATATCAACATTCGTGTGTTTGGAGTAGTCCCAATACCAATGTTGGTAATGTCCGGATATATTGCAAAAACGGTTTATACTTATAATGTGTTCCGGACTTTCGGCAACTGAAGACTTTTATCTGCGGTGAAGAAGTGTGGTCACAGACAGCGTAGACCTGGTGTCAAAGTTCATTGCTTTTAATTTGAAATGATAATAAAAATAAAATGGGGAGGTAAGATCACCCTTGTGGTACCCCGTCCAAACGATCCTACTGTCATCCTTAGCCTTAATTGGGTAACAATGATTTTGTATCAAGTTTCGATGTTATTAGAGAAAGAAAAATCACGGCTTAAGGGTATCTTACATGCTTGGTTTCAAACTTATATTTGGTTACTACCAAACGTGGGTTTCTCATTTGTTTTCCTCGAGGATTTGATGTGCTGTCTACTTTCTTATTTGTATTTTTCTCCCATATTTTTGTTAATTAATTAATTGTTACTTGTGATTTTGAATACTTCATGCATAATTCATGCTGTATATAGTCATGATGATCCCAATGGTTGCTGCAAGAAGTGTTTTGGGGAGAGAGAAGCGCTGGAAGATTATCAGGAACGATAAGGATGTGGTTGAAAAAGTTATAGAAAGACCCAGTAAAATGATTGAGGAAATGGGAAGGGAAAATTTGTCGAAACGAAGACGAATTGAAAGAATATGCAATTTGGTTAAGTCAGGAATAAATATACAGGATGGGATGAATTAAGCAATATAATTGGGAAGGGATTACAAAGAAGTACAAGAGGAGGTGTAAGAATGAGAGAGGAAAAAGTGGATATAGCAGTAGGTAAATATGGATTCATTCAAAGAACGACGCGGGAATGGAATTAATTGGAAGAAGATATCAAGAATATAACGAAGATCGGTGATTTCAAAACAGAGATAAGGAAAAAAAAGGAAAATTTTATTAAGTATGTTTGATTGTAATTTCATTAGAGTGATCATTACCACCTGTTTTAAGAACAATCTGTAATGAGTAAATATAATTACTGAATAAAAAATGATAGCTCTAAAATGTGCTCGAACTTGAGAGATAAGAATCTCCCCCGTGGCTGTGAGATGATCGTTTGGTCCATACAGCCACCCACCACGCCTGGCATCTTATCTCTTGTTGACATCTTCTATTGTCTCCTCTATTCGGTCCAGAGAGATAACATCTCTTAGAGGTCAGTGGACCCGCGAGTAATGACAACCATTTGTCACTGGAGCAACGCTATAGACCGGACCGAGGCGGGTGAGTGGGCTACATCGGAGGGTAATGAAGGACATTTGTCACTAGAGCAACGATATAGACCGGCATGAGCCGGGTGAGTGAGCTACATCGGAGGGTAATGACAACCTTTGTCACTGGACGCAACGCTATATAGACCGGACCAAAGCGGGTGAGTGAGCTACATCGGAGGGTAATGACGGACATTTGTCACTAGAGCAACGATATAGACCAGCCCGATAGCGGGTGAGTGGGCTCGCGACATGTGGAACACTCATACAAACCAACAAGTGAGTGAAACAAACGAATATAATAAACTGACGGAAGTGAATATGAGTTATGGTATTGAGGTGATGAGTCGGAAACTTATCTAGTGATAAATGAAGCTGTGCAAAATGGGGAGAATGAATTAGAAATCTTATTCAAACTCAATTTCGAATTCTACTAATTCTAATTCAACCAAGTCAAGTACTCAATTCTTTAATAGTTGAAATAGAGAGTTGAAAGATACCCTCTGATTTCCTTCTGATCCACCTCTGATTAACCAAAATTCCAAATTTATATTCAAAATGGTTTATTATTTTATTATCAGTTGATAATATGTATATTATATATAAACGCACACATATAGGCCTATATTAATAATAATAAATATCTGGGGCCTCCGGTTCCAAACTGAATTGGGTCGGCCATATATATATAATTATATATATATAGGCCTATATATATATATACTATAAATATATAGTATATATATAGGCCTATATATTATATATATATATATTATATATTATATATAGGGCCTATGATATATATATTATATATAATATATATATATATAATAGGCCATAATATATATATATATATATATATATATATATATTAGTATAGGCCTATAATATATATATATATATATATATTATATATATATAGGCCTATGTATATATATATATATATATATATATATATATATATATATATATATATATATATATATATGTATATACATATCGAGCGAGAAACAGCGAAACAATGTTCTATTCTCACCGGCCGTTCGACCACTTTCTCACCAATACCAACATGACCAAAAAACACCTCTTCACCGGATGTACAGGATTAAACAACGAAAAACTCATTCACTATCAATCGCTGCTTTTTACCGCTCTTCTCTAAATCTCTCTCTCTCTCTCTCTATCCCTCTCACACTCTTTACCTCTTTCTCTCCTTTATATATATATATATATATGATGGTTTCACGTAGGCTTGAACGACTCGTATTATCATCTAATATTTCAAATGAACGACTAATATACCTTTACATATAATCATTTCTCATATATACACACATATATATATATATATATATATATATATATATATATATATATATATACATATCCCTCTGTCTCTCTCTCTCTCTCATCTCCTTCTCTCTTTCTCTTCTCTCTTTCTCTTCTCTCTCCTCACCTTCTCTCTCCCTCTCCATCTCCCTCTCTCTCTCCCTCTGTCTCTCTCCTCTCCTTCTCTACATCTCTCTCTCTCTCTCCATCTCTCTCTCTCTCTCTCTCTCTCTCTCTCCCTCTCTCTCTGTCTCCCAGTGATCCACTGAGAAGTGTCCATCACCTCAAGTCCCAGGGTGCTATGCAGTAGTAACACCAAGCCGTACACCTTACACGTTTAGCATACAATACGTGCCCGGACACCCGGTCGCCGGACGACTGGGGGTGTCGAGTGTGTGGAGGGAGAGAGGTCAAGATCAGAGGATTTCATTGATACGTCGACAAAAGTAAACAACCATTCTGTTGCCATGGAGATTCGTGATTAATTTGTTTGTTTGATTAACACAATGGCGTGTATTGTACGTACCGAGTAACAAAAAACAATCCATCATTATTATGCTAACGACTATGAATAACAATACAGTCGAGTATACACATGAACATGTGAATATGCATGTATATATATATATATATATACAATTTTTGCGGTAATGCCACGCTGCTTACATTTTTCATGTCGACGTTTCGGCGGAATTTGCTCCACCATCTTCAGGAAAGATCCAACTGGGTCGATGGTCAGCACTTGAAGATGGCGGAGCAAATTCCGTCGAAACGTCGACATGAAAAATGTAAGCAGCGTGGCATTACCGCAAAAATTGTACTACCAACTACCATAGGCCACGAGAACCTACGTAAGCATATATAATATATATATAAATAATTCATATATATATATATATTATATATATATAATATTATATAATATATATATATATATATATATATATATATATATATATATATATATATATATATATGAGACTATATGTATGTACAGGGAAAAATTCATCAGCTAAGCTCTATAAAACTGGCTTTTGATAGGGTCTACAATAAAAAATGTACAATATACAAGTACAATCAATCTAAGGAATACTAATTTATTCACCTTAAAACTTAAAACATGAGTATCTGTTATAGATGTGACTTTTCTTCTGAACATTGTAGTGAAACTGCTTCACACCATTCAGAGAAGTATCTTATAGAATACTGTCGATCCGTAATGGACACTTACAATATGTCACGTGTTATTTGTAGGTAACGGTACGCTGTGAGGTCAACATCAATAGCTGAAATATCGAGTGTTACTGTTACATGCAAGTGATTTTCCAAACCCTGTTATTAAAAATTGATCATTAACATATCAAATTGCTCCATCTTGTGATGTATCTTTTAATCCAGTATCTTCCATTAGTTGAGTTTTATGATCGTTTATGGAATCCCCAGTGGGAAGTGGTTGTTGCATGGAGACCGAGGATAACTAATAGCCAGTGTTCTCGTGTGTGCCGTGACTCTAGCCGCGTGAGCCTCGTTACCGTGACTCCAGCTGTGCGCGCGCATCAGGTGGCCCCAGTGGCCACAACGCGGTACTCGCCCGCGTGCGGGGGTGAGCACACGGCTGAGATGCGAGCTGCAGACTTCTTGTTGGGGTTGTTGAAGCTCTTACGTGCCCTCCAGAGGGTGTCAGGCTTCAATGAGGCCATACAATTTGAAATTGTAAGATATTGGATAGTGGCGAATTTGGTTTTGTAATACACTGGAAAGTTGCGAATTCAGAAGTGTATGAAATTGGTAGGGTGCGAGTTTGGAATTGTATACAATTGGAAAGAGGCGAATTTGAAATTCTATGAAATTGGTAAGATGCGAATTTGAAATTGTATAAATTGCAAGAGCAATACCTCAACTCGAGAAACCCATAGGAATATGGAGTAAGATTTTAAAGCAAGAAAGAGTGGAGAGTGTGAGAGAGGATAGAGAGAAGGGAGTAAGATATAGATAGAAAGAGAGAGATGTAGTAGATAGAGAAGAGAAGATGTTGCTGCCATCGCTCTGATGGCCACCATGGCCGTGTAGCGTATCGCACGGGCCAGATCTCACAATGGCCGAGCCAGTTCTTAGCTGCCACATATATATATATATGAGTAATGAATTATAATAATATATATATATATATATGATATTAGTATTTTTTGTGTGTGACGGAGATTCTCGTGGCCGTTGGTACATGGTAAGCTGTTTTCTCGGTTGTGCCACGTCTTGCAGTTAGCGGGAACGACCTTTCGATGAGATTTCACCCATCATCTTCAGGTCTTCTCGGTTTGTAGATCAGCGATGAGATTTCGATCGCTGTCTACAAACCGAGAAGACCTGAAGATGATGGGTGAAATCTCATCGAAAGGTCGTTTCCCGCTAACTGCAAGACGTGGCACAACCGAAGGAAAACAGCTTACCATGTACCAACGGCCACGAGAATCTCCGTCAACACACACACATATATATATATATATATATTTATAACTATATCTATATATATATATATATATATATATATATTAATATATATATATATATATATCAGTGATGCCTTCGGGTAACAAATTAGGAACCGGGTACCCGCCGAAATTACCCGGGTATTACCCGGGTAATTTAAAAACTAAATCAAACTAAAAACTAAAAACTATATGACTATATATGCTTCTCAGTTCTCGGTAAAGAATAGTATTTGGCATGGCAACTAGAGAGCGGTTGACAGGAGAGGGATTCAGTACACTGCTCGTGTGACCACAGATAACGGTAGGTGGTGCGACTAGATTTGACGAGCGCATTATGACAAGTTGAGGGAGGTTTGGGAAGGTAGGTGAAAAACTTATGTAGAATGCGAAGTTGAATTTCTCTCGGTAGCTTGAGTGATTTATAAAAGTTATTTTCTATATTATAGGTACTGGTTAGCACAATTACCGGAACCTAGACGGGTACCCGGGTAACAGAATATTACCCGGGTACCCGGGTACCCGAAGGCATCACTAATATATATATATATATATATATATATATATATATATATATATATATATATATATATATATATATATATATATATATATATATATATATATATATATATATGTTGTAGCGTAGACTTTGAGTGCCGGAGGAAGATGATAATAAGTCACTTTTCGGTGATTTGCCCTCCCTTGAAACAACTGGTGGCTCTAAAAAGAGCCTTGGGTTTCGACGTTTCGGCTGAAAACGTTCAGCCATCTTCAGGAGTCCTTGTGGTGTGGTGGCCGGCAATCGACTTTCCTTCTGAACATTGTATTGAAACTGCTTCACACCATTCAGAGAAGTATCTTATAGAATACTGTCGATCCGTAATGGACACTTACAATATGTCACGTGTTATTTGTATGTAACGGTACGCTGTGAGGTCAACATCAATAGCTGAAATATCGAGTGTTACTGTTACATGCAAGTGATCTTTCCACCTTTGTTATTAAAAAATTGAATCATTAACAAATATTGCCTCCATCTTGTGATGTATCTTTTAATCCAGTATCTTCCATTAGTCGAGTTTTATGATCGTTTATGGAATCCCCAGTGGGAAGTGGTTGTTGTATGGAGACCGAGGATAACTAATAGCCAGTGTTCTCGTGTGTGCCGTGACTCTAGCCGCGTGAGCCTCGTTACCGTGACTCCAGCTGTGCGCGCGCATCAGGTGGCCCCAGTGGCCACAACGCGGTACTCGCCCGCGTGCGGGGGTGAGTACACGGCTGAGATGCGAGCTGCAGACTGCTTGTTGGGGTTGTTGAAGCTCTTACGTGCCCTCCAGAGGGTGTCAGGCTATAATGAGGCCATACAATTTGGAATTGTATGAAATTGGAAAGATGCGATTTTGGAATTGTATGATATTGGAAAGATGAGAGCTTGGAATTGTATGATATTGGATAGTGGCGAATTTGGAATTGTAATACACTGGAAAGTTGCGAATTCAGAAGTGTATGAAATTGGTAGGATGCGAGTTTGGAATTGTATACAATTGGAAAGAGGCGAATTTGAAATTCTATGAAATTGGTGAGATGCGAATTTGAAATTGTATGAAATTGCAAAGAGGCAAATACCATCAACTCGAGAAACCCAATAGGAATAATGGAGTAGAGATTTTAAAGCAGAGAAAGAGTGAGAGAGTGTGAGAGAGGGATGTAGAGAGAGGGATGTAGAGATAGAGATAGAGAAAGAGAGAGATGTAGAGAGATAGAGAAGGAGAAGATGTTGCTGCCTCGCTCTGATGGCCACCATGGCCGTGTAGCGTATCGGCACGGGCCAGATCTCAACAATGGCACGAGCCAGTTCTTAGCTGCCACTTCCGGTACACTTGCACTCTGCCCTCCGTGACGTCACGCGGTGCAGCCCGACACTTCTCTGTGTTGCTATGGTGACAAGCTGCCTGAAACTAGTTCTATGTCCAGCTGTACCCCACGGAAACTGTTTTCACCCCCCGTATAGCCTAGCTATTGGTGGGGTCGTTTATAAGAATCATAAAAACTCTCTCATATCCTGATCGGTCCCTAGTATACGATGATATTATTCGTTCCCTGGCATCTGAGATCTTTGTTTGTTTGTTTGTTTGTTTGTATTCAGGTTTGTTTATCCACATATTCTGACCTGTTTCAAGTAATTTTGTGTATCAGATTCAGATGTGTATATATATATATATATATATATATATATATATATATATATATATATATATATATATATATATATATATATATATATATAATTTATGAGTATAAAATAAAGAGTTGAAGTAGGTTGAGTCGAGGCTTTATAGAACAGAATGAAAATAGATTATAAAGTATAATATAACCCATGTTGTCATTAATATGAGCTTCAATCATAAAGAAATGAAGTAAAAAGGATACTCCATATTGGCCTCAGTTAATGACTCTAAGCTGAAAACTGGACTGATTAGTGAAATGAAAACATCAAACCCGTATTTCATAACAAATTAATTACCAAAACTGAATAATTCAACAAAACAGGAAATTTGTGATTACTTTATTTTGATTATAATTGCTGAGATTCGTTTTGTATTTTTTTATGCACGTTGTATTGTTAATTGAAATAATAATATAGATTAATAATTCGATAAAAAGAGTTCATTTTCATGATATCTTATTGTTCAAACATAGCGTTTCTCGATCAGAATCACAGAAGCAATCGATGTGACCACACTGGTGACAAAAGGTAATTGTATTCGGAGTCTCTTTGTTGGGTGATGAAGATTATTTCAATCAATAGTTTTTGTAGCTCTATTTTCAATTCAATTTTCATCACCGATATGCGAATAAAATGCGGGTAAACTTCCTCACGGAAAATACCGGCAATCAACTCTCCGATTACTTTGATTATTTTGATTTTTTTGGTTCATTTCAATTGGTATCTGTTTTCTTGTTTGTCTCAGCTTTGACAAAATTCTCATTGATTTTAGACATAATTCGGAACAAACTCGAAAGTGAACTGTATTAGTTCGTAGCTCTATCTGTTTAGGCGTTAGCCGGTCTAGGCCTGAGATCATTGCTTTAAAATCATCTTATCTCGCGTTTGAAATTGGTGAGAAACTGGCATTCAATAACAATTTCATTTGAGTAATGATATTTTCAAATTAATTGGAACTTTTTCCTTGAAATCTGTTTGATTTCGATTTTTTGAGATATGTTCAGAAAAACCGAGAGATGTCGAACTTGCTTCGAGGTCCTCTGATCGTTCTGTGACCCGCCATGTGCAGACTAAATACGCTATTGTATTCTAGAGCTCATTTCTTCATTTCATGTCTAATGATCTTCAAAATCTCATTCTTGAACTGTCTAGAAGTCAGCACCGCATTCCTCATCTTGGTTATTCGTTGGACAGACGGCCACACGAACGAACTCTCTGACCGTTCCGTACAGATGTTCCTGACCAAGCCATGTGCACTAGCTGACCGTTGGTTCTAGGTATCATTCGATCTTATTCTCACTTGGGTGCCAGAAGTCAGCCACCCGCACTTCCCTCATCTCTGGTTTATCTTTGACAGTTCGTACAGGCCACCCAACACTACCTGCGTGTAAGGCGCAAGACTCCTCACTTTGTGTTTGATACATGATGATATATATTGAGTTCTAGTTTTAGCAATGCACCTCACATGAACACCATATATATATATATATATATATATATATATATATATATATATTCATAATATATTATATTATCATTATAACTGGGTGAGCTCTCTCTCTCTCTCTCTCTCCTTCTAACTGCTATCTGCCACGTTGACCTTTGACCCCGACTCGCATTGTGTCGCGTGCCTAGCCTCGCGTCAGGCCTCAGCAAACATGGCGGAAAAGATTGGACCGTAAAATATGATTCGTTAATGAAAATAACAAATTACAGGGCAGCCAACGAAATGGTAATAACATCATTCGACTGCTTGGAGTTATTGTACTCTACTTTCAGTCACCATGGCGACTTGGACTGATTTACTTGGACTTAGAGGCTCGAACCACCCGTGTGTAGTGCTGTGGTACAGAGGGACGGTCGCTCGGAGCCTTCATCTCTTGTGGATACTATTGTATATACTTATATTATGTATTTGGGCGTCATTATAAAAGAACAAATGAATGGTATTGAATTAGAGCTAACGATATTTTCTTCCCCTTTGAGTAGAACTAAACGACTATTTCCCCTTCTTGACTTTTCGAGTTAGACTGTCGGCTTTTGAACTTCCTTTTGTCAAACCTAAGAACGTGTATTGTTGATGTATAAATGTAAGAGTTCGATAATACAGAGTGTGATTCAGATGACTGTTAGTCTAGATGTTGAGATGGACCGAGATGAGGGATGAAAGAGTCCTCATATCTCAGAACATTGTACTCTTGGATTTACATTGAGTTATGCTTCCGAAGATCATGAAGGAATTTGATAATATTGAGCTATATTTGTCAACACAAATGTATTTAATTTGTTCATACGGTTTTATCGAATGTTAAAACTAGCAAAACTAAGATTTATTATTCACAAATAATCTTCAATGAAAATGCTGAAAGGTTTCTTTCTGAGAATATATAATGTCTGTTTCGATGAATATGGATTTGTTGAGTTTTGTTATTCGTTGTAATGGATGATTGAGGTATGAACTTGTTATCAACCTTGTTAACAATTATATTTATATCGATTGTTTACACATTTTACTATTCGTATTAACAGAAGTGAGTATTGTATTTCTATGTATTTTTTATTCTCAATTTAGCTTGATCTTCAAAATGTTATTTATCTTCGTGTTCTAATCCATTCCGAATCTAAATTCAATTGTTATTCTCTGTCGATTCATGCAACTCAATGTACATGGGCAGAGTTCTGAATAAAGATTTAAACATATATGAAACAGAATCAACGATGTTTTAGTGAATTTGAATGATTCTATCAATATATTATCATGCAACATCACATAATGAATGATTGTATTAACGTACCATACATGTTACAGTATGAGTCATCAAACGTATACGAGTCATTTGGAATGAAATAACTGATGATAATAATGAGACAATTAGATGGTCACCTGACGTAAATCACGTGACATTATTGTAGCCTTAGTTTCACCTCATGAAACAAATAAACCTCGCTTGAACGGTGAACTAGCAGACAAATGTGTGCTATCAGATAATATTATGTCATTAAAACTTCCACGCGGCAACTTTTCTAAACGTTCCACTTTTATGTCACCTACATTCACATTTCAAATACTGTACAATTCCGATACAGTTTTAAATAAATACAATTCAAATATAGATCTAGTAGGCCTACAGTCCCAATACAGTTTCAATGAAGTTTTAAATTAATACAATTCAAAGCAGTTAAATACAGTTTCAATACAGTTTCAAATAGATACAGTTTCAATACAGTTTCAAATACAAATACAGTACAATTTCAATACAGTTTCAAATACAAATACAGTACAGGCCCAAAACAGTTTGACACAGTTTCAATACAGTTTCAAATAAATACAGTTTCAATACAGTTCCAAATACAGATACAGTACAAACCCAATACAGTTAACCACAGTTTCAATACAGTTTCAAATAAATACAGTTTCAATACAGTCTCAAATACAAATACAGTTTCAAATGAATACAGTTTCAAAACAGTTTCAAATATACACAATATCTGTAACAATATATACATGAGCAAATATGAAAAGACCTCAATGAAAGATTGATGTTCAAAACAGAATCACTCTTTCTACTTCTGTCTTTATGAATAATATCCTCGGAGTCTTTGTACTAAACCACTTTGGATGGTTTTCTCAATTCTCAGTTAATTATTCCTATATTTACTCACGTGACATTTGACTTGACACAAAATAGTTTCTATTTCCCTGCTAATGATATAATCAGAATGACTCGGTCGTTGCAGATTTCATGTTCGATAAACCATAACTCTGTGTACACTAATTGTCTAATGCACCGTTTAATCGTCTCCTGTCAGCCAGGAGAACAAAATGGCAGCCACCGCATCAGTCACGCTAGAAACCGTTCTTTTTTCAAACCTCGTTTCTATTAGCAACCATTTTCACCGATCCAATCATTGATTCCATTATCACCGCCCACTTTCTTTTTTTACAACTCATTCGAAATCAATTTGCGAAATTGTTACACTGCGATTCTAGAATGACACTCTGTGATTGGTTGACAAAAGAAATAAGAACGATTTGTATTTCGAACTCGTCATCCGACATTAATCAAGCATGGCGGAGACGTGGCGGCCATGTTGTTTTTTTATGGTGCTCTACCGGAAATTGATGATTACATGTTGGAATTTGTTTTTCTATTGTTTTAAATCGAAGAATTGACGAAAAGGTGATCTGTAAAAAGTATTGAAGCTTTATGTTCGAAGTCTAGACTAAGTTTTTAACTGGTTTTTAAGACTATTTCAAGGTTCAGAATTTAGTTTCATTGTTTGAGAAGGTTTTATATTTAGATGAGATGAAATCTGTTAACAGCGATCGGATTATCCAAGTGAACACACATCGCTTACTGAGTCTAATGATCAACAGGCCTACCTCAACGGCCAATAGGAGAGTCTTTCTTTCCTTCTCTCTCTTTCATATGAGGTTCAAATGAGAAACAACATTTGTAGATTTCCACTTTTTTTCATGTAGACCGTAATCAAATTTTTCTTGCACAATATATATTGGACCGAACATTTCTGAGTACAAATGCGAATTCAACTAGTTTGGTTCTAATAGGAAAACGCAGTAAGACTCGCAATCAAGAATTAATCGCTTCAAGTTATTAGTCAGGTGACAAAAATGACGAGGGCCAATATGTAACCAAGGGTGATGAGAAGGTAATTTAATGATTAAAGTTCCAATTAATTACTTATTGGTTACCCGTTATACAACCAGGTCTTACGGCATCTCGGTATCGAAATATTGAAAATGGAATAATTTTCACTCATTTTCCATGTTTTTCTTAGAATAAATATTCTGAGAATTTGAATTGATTTTCCAAATTTGCTTGGCGATAACAGAGCATTCGTTCTTGTACGTTGTGACATGTCGTGTGACCTCACTTGACCCAAGTACTCTATCTTCAACACCTCATGCATGTTATTGCACATGGTTATTGGGAGGTCAGCCGCCCCCCCCCCCACCCCCCGGCTCCGCCTTCTATATGTCTATGTATCGAGTATCGAAGATATGACAGTCGAATCGAGTCGAGCACACTCACGGCAGCAACTAGAGGCCCGGCGTCCACAAAACAAACCAATAGTAGCATCCTCTATTCCAACCAAACCATCCCGCCACGCATGCGCGACTTTACCCTCAAACAATGTGTTCATAATCTACGGGGGGCTTAAAACTAAACAACACCAATAAAAACATCTCAACCCTTCTCTACCGACGCGCGTAAATCACGTACTGGTCGATCACCTGTTGCTGACACCTGCCGCTGTCACCACTTGTCGCTGTTGTGACACGTGACCGAGCGCTCGGTAGATCACGTGTCCTTGGGTCGGGGGCCGCTTGACTGGAGGCTGGCCGTGACGTAGAACAACTCCTGTTGAATATTAGATCGGTTAGAAACTTGTTTCAAGTTAGCTAGAAACTTGAAACTGAGTCAAGAATGGGGATGAGAGGTGGGATCGTTTCTTACAAGGGCGATGTTGTCATCTCGGAATAGATTTGTAATTTTAGAGAAGATAATTCAACAAATCATACATCTTGAGATAATAATTTCAGGTATAGTAGACAATCCGAATATTTTCACCGGAGAAAAAGCATAGAAAAATCATCAATTTTATTTTATACTTGACCTGAATTTTCGCCAATTCTTCTGCCATTTTATTCTCAGATTTCATCGTGGTTCTCCATTCAATATAATACCATCGATATTTCTAATCAATCATTCTGATTACACTCATTTTATTATTATATTTGTTCTTTTGAGGGGGAAGGTGGGGGGGGGGGGGGGGGGGGGGTGAAACAAAAAACTCATCCAATACCCATGCTGGTCTAAGACCATCTGTGAATATAGAATTACAGGCCCAATCACAGCCAAGCGCACGATCAGCCTACAGTCAATTGGCCCCCGACCGGCTCATCTCCATAAACAACAGGTGTGGACGCAGCGAGGGAATTATCACAGCCTCTAAACGGATTAGTGTTTTGTTTTTCACGCAGTTTGGATTTGGAACGAGATCTTCTTTGTGTTGGAACCAGTCAAGTGGCAACAATACCAGCACTTGTCGGTCGAGAAGGCGGTGCGTTACTCGAATTTGGAAATCTAATTAAATATTGGTTTTATTCTGTGACGAAACTTCTGACAGGCCATGATGAAAGAGAACAAGGTTCCGATGAGAATATTTATATGTGATTTCAACATTTATTTCCTTACAAAAGTCCTTTGAGCAGCCGATATATTAATTAGAGATTTTAGGTGAGATTTTATTTTTTAATTTTTTTCGCTCAGTCTAATCTTATGGGGTTTTAGAAACTTTGAGATGATGTTTCACAAAAATGGTCCAACAGATTTGACTGAAAAACTATACAGTTCTAAGTTGGATAAGTTTGCGTATACAGAAAAAGTTTCATGTCGATCAGTCAAACCCTGCGACCTGTGCAGTGCTTACAAACAAACAAACAAAACAAAAACACGCACGGACAAAGGTCCGTAAGAGTTGAGTGGGAATCTTCGCTACGCTCATCTAATGAACGATCACTAGGGTTGTATTAACCTTCATTTCCGCAATCCACAGTCAAGCTACCTTCATTGATATTGTGGAAATTGAGAAGACCTAATTTCGTTATCTGTAATCCAGAAATAATAGTATAATAATAATAGTTCTTCTTTCGTATTTGTAGTTTTTTGTCTTATTTTTGTGGATCAATTTTGTTACGTGTAATTTAGTATATATTTATGCATAATTCACGGTGTTTTTGGTTGAACTTCAAGTATAATCTACTCTCGAATGATAGTTGAACGTTTCACTGTGATACTTTATATACATGGAATTCATGGAGACTACAAATATAATATGTAGAAAATAATTTGATGAAAAATAAATGAAAAACAAACATAGAAACACATGGCAAAATACATGATGAAATAATACATGAAACATGATACATAATACAGTATAATACAAATATAAGACATAAGAGTTGGTTTATTCGACAAGTGTTTGAACACGGCACCTCCACCGATATCTCTATATAACTTCCAGGACCCTCACCTAATGAACCATACTTGAAATAGTGGTAGTATACTGGGTTAACCGAAGTACTGTGATGATAGCGGAGATCTATTGGCGTCGGATGAATGATTAATAAGATAAGATGGTGAGATTAAGGTTTCTTGAGTAGTGGGAAGGATGGTGGGAAGGAAACAACGTATATTATGCGTTTGGCTATAGTTGTTAGATGAGCGTTAGCGGATATAAAATATCTTCAATTTGATTCAAATTTTCCTCAATTGTCAACACGGAAATGAAAAACACTATTGAAAGTTTGTATGGAATTCGGACCTGCCGTTATGGGAAAAATACTGTAGGTCTAATAAATGTTTTTCATTCATCGAATAGATAGGAATAATAGCAGAATAATGTTGCAGAGATATATTCACGGCTCTCTAGATTCATTGGTATCGAATGAGGTACATTGTATATGTATCAAGGTTTGTTTAGTTTTCCCGATTATACTTTATATCGATATCTCGCTCATCAAACAAATCATACTCTGCGTTTGCCTGGTATAACTTTTAAACGGCACAATATGATGAGGTCAATTAGAATAGCGTAGTGTTGTGATGATCGGAATCAATTAGTGCAGCCATATAAGCCACTTGTGCCTGTTGCTCGGTAAGCCACCTGCGCATAACATTAGCGGCTCGTGCAAGCAACAGTTGTACAGCAATTAGCAGCGAGTTGGGCGCCTCGACCATGACTAGCTGCCTGCAGACAGATCCGATCTCCGCTTCCATAGCACAAGTCCAACCTCTTCCACGGTTAAAACACACATTTACACAGAACGTGGCGGTAGCAATATGTATATATATTTATATATATATATATATATATATATATATATATATATATATATATAAATATATATATATATATATATATATATATATATATATATATATATATATATATATATATGTGATAATTAAACTTCTTGGATACGATCCAATATCGAGGTATGAGATATATTTTAGCCATGTCGTAAAAGATACGTCTCGACCGGGAATTGAACCCGGGACCTTCAGATTGCCGGTCCGCTGCTCTCCCACTGAGCTACCGAGATATTACTTATATGTCATGACTATACTTAGAGTGACGACACCCGGTCGAGACCCGGTCGAGACGTATCTTTTACGACATGGCTAAAATATACCTCATATATATATATATATATATATATATATATATATATATATATATATATAGATATATGGATAGATAGATAGATATATGTTAGTGTGTATTGGCATTGTGGTCCCCGTTTGATCGTTCATCCTCCTCCCAGTTGATCGGTGTACAACGACTTCTAGGAGTCAGAATCAGATCTGCCATGACGTGTCATCACAACCCACGCATGTGACTGTGTGGTACCACGTGACCTCGCAGGCTTCCCCGGCCACTCTGACGCACAATGACAGGTGCGGTGCGTAATCGCTCCGTATCGACCGCTCTGTATCGCCCGAGAGCGTGTCGGCGTGCGGTCGGCAAGGCTATTAGCACACCTCGGACCACGGTTGTGCGCGGAGGAAGTGGTCACGAAACCAACTAGTGGTTTACACGGGGTTGGACAACGGGAATCAAACATGGTTTCAATTATAGGCAATTTTTTGGTGTGTTGAAGATGATTTTTTTTCTTTGAATTACATCGAATCGTTGATGTACAATCATCGTTTTCCAATCAAGTCTGAGGATGAGTAAGTATCGTTTACGAGCGGCGCCTCTTGGTTGTTACAACACTTAGAGCCGGTCTCGTCCACAATAGAACTTGATGAGGTATATATATATATATATATATATACCAGCACATTCAGCGCAGCAGTAGTTAACGCGCTCGCTTCACGTGATCCGGGAGGCAAGGGGAATTTCGAACGTAGTTCGATCCCCGCCGCCGACCATCTTTACAGAGGTTTGTCATGGTTTCCCTCTGTAGTGTAGGATCATGCCGGGATGGTTCCTACAATAAGTCGGCCATGACCGCTTCCTTCCCATTACCCATGAACCTTCATCTCATCATCCCATCATCCCATTAATCATCCATCCTACGCCATTAGATCTGCACTATCATAACAGTGCGTCGTTAAATTCCCAATATATGTATATATATATATATTTATATATATATATATATATAAACATTTATCGTTTCCTCCCCGTGCGTTGAAATCCCCTGCAGGCTTCTAATGGTAACATGCGTACTTCTTCGCAGATCATGTTAGCCTGATACAACTGGCCTTATCACATGTTAATTACCCTATCTGCAGACTGAACGCTAAACAATATTGTTTCTGTCAGGATTATTGGTTTACTGATTTTATTCAGTGTATTGTTTCACTTATTTTATCAATTTGCTGCCCTGGAGCGAGTATTTGTTTAGCAAACAGCTAAAGCACAATGCTGGATAACGGAATACAAATAGAGTAATTATATTCAGTATTTAAAGATGTCTTGATCATTTGGTAATGAACAACGTTGATTGATCCTAATATACGACCACACGTAGCCTACAGGACAAAATGTTTCAAGATTCAGTCAATCTCTTCAAGTTCTTTTCCCGGAAAACTAAAGTCACATCAAATCTTCTATCTTTGATTTGTAAATCTTATTAGATATAATGTAGCCTAAATTGAAAAAAATTGACCTCTTCATTAATCCCATGCTCAAAACATAATTTATATACTGCATGGTCATTTTATTCATATTTAATGTTCTAGTTCAGTGCTTTAGCTGTTTGTTGAACAAATACTCGCGACGGGCATCCTGGGCCCAGGCCCTAATACGGACCCAGTTGCCATAGCAACCAGACAATTGGGGGCGATAAAAACAATCTTAATATATATTGAAACCGCATTTACGACTCCCCCATTTGTTTAATACGATCTTCTGGTGTCTCTACATGCACTTGTTGTGCCAATAGCAGGCCTGGCCGCCCGCCGTGCGGATAGCTCTCGTGGACACAACATGCACCCGGCTGGGGTCGAACCGGCAGTCGTTATCCGCACCGTATATGCGCTCCATGGGAGAGAGAGAGAGAGCGAGTCTTATAGTTGGATGAGTTACCAGTTACACTTGCCGACTCCCACTAAGAGTCAAGGCTGAGTGAATACTAAGAACCCCCGGGCTCCACCTGACTCCTTGAGCAGTTACAGGTCTGCAACTTGTTACTTGTGTGGTGGTCAAAGAACAATAACATGATCAACATAAAACAACGTAATAAATAGGAAGTCTTCGAATATCGATATAAACGAACGGATGTATTCATGTGACTGATGAGTTATATAAAGACGGTATTCACGGAAATCCATGGAAATTTTTTCTAATACTTGTTGATTTCTTTGCATTAAATAAGATTAATATTTTACATGTTATATGTTCCACAATTCTGTATACAATTTCGAAATCACGCGATCCTAAGCATCATAAGCTTTATTCGGGAAAATAGGGATCATGAATATTGACAAAGTTACTATAAGATACTGATAAGAATGGAATCACAAGAGAGAGCGAGAAGAAATGTGAGAGAGAGAGAAGACAAAGAGGTAGAGAGAGAGGAAGAGAGAGAGAGGTAGAGAGAGAGGTGTATATATATATATATATATATATATATATATATATATATATATATATATATATATATATATATATATATATATATATATATATATATATATATATATAGAGAGAGAGAGAGAGAGAGAGAGAGAGAGCCATGTGTTTGGGCGGGGCGCCTCTCACATACTTGCAGCCGATCATGCCACAGAGCCCTCGTGACCGGCCCGGTCGTGTCTCTGGCCGCCAGGATTGCAACAGTCGTGCCGGACCGGGCACAACGCAGCCGGATAAATCAGTGGATAAACAACTTGAACCATTATTACATTTCCAAGCATTATTTATTTGCCGGGGAATATTTTACTTTGTGGCGTATTTCTGTTTAATCTTCAACACAAACTCTTGGCTTCTCTCATTGCTAACGTTAAACGAGTACTGGACTTGTTTGGTTATATTTACTTCACATAATCTGGAATACGAGTCAGAAAACGTGTAACAAGCAGTATGAGATATTAGTTACCTCTAATCAGAATAACATTCAACAATTCTTCTCGTGAAATCTTATACATATATATATATATATATATATATATATATATATATATATATATATATATATATTGAACTCTTTTCTCGAGACAACCACGTTCACTCTTTCGAATACAGTTGTTGGATCTGAAAAGATCCGCACAAAAAAAAAGACTCGTAAATCTACGGATCTTTTCAGATTCAACAACTGCATCCTAAAGAGCAAACGTGGTTGTCCTGAGAAAAGAGTTTATATATATATATATATATATATATATATATATATATATATATATATATATATATATATATATATGATAGGATGGATATTATTATCACTGAAAAAAACAGCCCCATCGGAGAATCGAACCCCGGACCTTATACTTGATACACATATGCTATTACCATCTGAGCTAACGAGGGGGGTATTTTCCAATGATATCAATGTGTGAGTGATGTGTATATATATATATATATATATATATATATATATATATATATATATATATATATACTATCTGTTGCTGGTATGTACCGGCTATGTTTGCACGAGTCGGAGTGAAGTGTGCTGAACGGGGTTCGAAGCCAGCACCCAGCTGTTGACGAGCCCGCGGCGTCACGACTCGCCGTCGCCCGGAGCTGGAAGAGCAGTCTGCTAGAGCAACAATCACAACAATAGAAGCCATTGTTCCAGCAAGGTGGAGCTACCATTTATCTCTGCGAATTGAATAAAAACACTCGTCTTTGTTCCAGCAACAGGCTGTTGTGCCGTGATGAATGGCCGGGTCAGGTCGGATGATAAGGACGGTAGACAACATGGGAAGAAGAACTGGTAATGTGTGGAGTATGATGTATGGACGTTTTAATGACCCCCAATGAGCAATGGAGGCTGTTACAGGTTGTTTCCAGTGGTGTTACTATCATGCTGCCCCCCCGAGAGATTTGGTTGCTGTTTTAATTAGATTGAAACTTGATATAGAATCATTGTTCCCAAATTGAGACTATGGATGCCCCCGTGTTTCAGAAGATGACTTTTCAGATGAGAGTTAGCGAAGATTTTCATCCCACTCTCATGAAGATTTGCATGTTTGTTTTTGTTTTTTTTGATAAGCACTTAACAGGTCGCAGAGTTTGACTGATCGAAATGGAACATTTTTTGTAAACGCAAACTCATTCAACTTGGAACTGTGTAGTTTTTCGGGTCAAATCGGTTGGACCATGTTTGAGAAACATCATCCCAAAGTTTTTTAAAACCCCATACGATTAGGCTGGGCGGAAAAAATTAAAAAATAAAATCTCTGCAATATAATTCAAATTGTTCCTCAAATGTAAACGACTGGTCTGAATGTTCGTGTTTACATTTGAGGAACATTTGAATTATATTGGTGAGATTTTATTCTTCAATTTTTTCCGCTTAGTCTTATATCATGGAGTTTTTAGAAACTTTGAAATGATGTTTCTCAATAATGGTCCAACCGATTTGACCCAACAACTATACAGTTCTAGGTTGGATAAGTTTGCGTATACAGAGAAAGTTTCATGTCGATCAGTCAAACCCTGCGACCTGTGCAGTGTGTACTCTGTACTGTGCAACTCTGTAAGAGTTGGATGGAAAATTTCGCTAACGCTCATCTAATAATAATACAATATAATTGATTCGGGGCTCAAAATGATAGATTTGGGATGATTTTTATGTGGTTCAAAATGTTGTAAATACACCTGACAAGTCGTGACTATTATCTTGACCAAAACCTCATATGATTGTTTAATATATCTCCAAGAAATCCACAAGGAAATCAATAAAACAGATTTCCCCCAATACTGACATCTGATACCAAGTGAAGCGTGTCACCAGAATCCTGTGTTATTCTGTGAACCCCTTCTGAGAGGTGTTGTTTGAGGTCCAGCGGTCACATTACCTGATCTACTCGCAAGTATATACTTAGCTCTACTTCCTCGCCGGCCAGTGTTGTTCGGGGCAGGTCGTTGGCAGGTCGTTGGCAGGTGGTGTTATTAGCACGGGGTGTTATTAGCACGGGGTGTTAATCGTGTCATTAGCACTGGCCGATATGTCCGGGTGCTCAACAGAGATCCTTGATCCTGCAGGGAACTAGAAACACTTCTTCTTCTTCTTCTTTAAATCTTCTTTCATCTATCTCTTTCTCTACTTGTATTTTTAACAAAATTGATCAATTTGTTTCGATTTTTGTTCTCGTTCATTGTCATTCTATAATTATGTTCAATTTGATTCGTTTGTTCAATATTATACACGGTTGAATTAAAATTGAAATAAAATCAAACTCAAAATTAAAATTGGAATATTGCAGCAGTATTGACACTTTGCGATTTATTTATTCTACGTCGCATCATAATGATACTATAAGATCTATCAACGTCGGAGGGATGTTAATAAGTAATGGTTGGTTAGATTAAGGGAAGATTAGTGGAAATGGAGCGGTCGTGGTCTGTATTGAGGGGACCATCCCGGCATTAGCCCAACTAAACATATACCCTTATCAATCAGTGTCGGGCCTTTGCCCCAATTTTTATCGTATTCTGTAATCAAGTATTTCTCATCCGTATATATTTGGTGGAAAAAGTGCCATCTCGGAAATCAAACTGTGATGAATCGATTCTTCGATGCATTGCGACTTCTTGAATCGATTCAACAATCGATTAATCGAAAGCGAAATAATCGATTCTTTTCTGAATCAATCATGGAACTCCGATCTCCAGTTCCACACAATTATTTCATACATTTCTCTCACAATAATTAAAATTATATTAATAATAAATGTATTAATTGTATTCATATTGATCGAATGCAGAAAGCACGTATCGGTCC
>OU015473.1:262500-395786 GCA_907164805.1 Brachyptera putata
ACGATACTCTTTCTTCTTTGGGTTGAAACTGTATTTCATTATCTTCCTGCTCTCTCTATTCATTGCTAATGTTGCTTGAAGACCCCACCAACAGCTAGGTTATACGGGGGTGATATCTTATTGTGCGTCTGAATGAGATCCTCTATGAAAGCAGAGTCTTTATTTTCTTGTAATAGAGAAATTACATAACGCGAACACGAGCTATAATTACAAGACAGATCGCGTGTTGAATCAATCTGAAACAATGACAAGTGAAATCATCGCTCATTGAACACAGTCATGTCACGTGACATGATTAAACAACAATCATTCAACTGCATTGTTTCCTGATGTTAATTACTGTCCGCCATCTTGTGTGTCGAGCGCGCCAATCACAGCCGGGCGCGTGGTGCGCATGCGCCAGGTGTCACGTGGTGACGCGCGGGTCAGAGGTCGCCTGATGGAGGCTTCTGATTGGCCGGCTGACAGCTGATTGTGGGAATGTTGAGATGATGTGTGGGAAAGAGGAGGAGAGAAGATGAATGTGTTGGGTCATATTTCACACGATTAATTTACTGCCTTCTCATTGGTTACTCTTACAGGTGTTTGGGGTTCTCACAGAATAATTAGTCTCGGGAAGAACTTAGTATACAGTGGTGTACTAGTAGTATATATACAGTAGTATTTACTAGTAGTATGTATATAGTATGTACTATGTAGTATAAAGAGTATATTGATCTTTCATTTCATTTTTTTTTCAGCAATTCTTATGTGTATAAGACAGAATTTTCTTCATTGAAGATACACTAGTAGTATGTACTGGTAGTATACAGTGTGTATTAATATGTACTGTCCCACACTCAAGATTGCTAAAAAAACACATAACAAAAATCAATTTATCGAAGTATTAAAATTATCAATAATGACACAATTGAGAGAATGATAAAATAACACTAGAACGAGATACAGAATAAATTGAAAGCCAATTGAATTCAGGCAGGAGTAGTTATAACCAAATGAAGTAATAGTAATAATGATAACTTGAAAAAAAAGTAGATAGATAATGTTTAAAATGTATGAATTAGAAAACAAAGAAAAATACGAATATAATGAAATAATAATAAAACAGAATAAAAAATGAACACTGTGGTTTCTGAAAGGTTCATATATGTATATATATATTGAAATTGTCCATATTTTTATAGACTATACTTAAAATGGAACTTGCAAGTCTCCACCAATGCCGTGGCTCCACCTCCCCCGCCGTGACATCACGTGTTACCAGCCGAAGAACAAATCAAGTCTGCAGTCCAGTTAATAGTGGGACAAACCGACGAAACCTCGTCCATCTAATGCCAGTGATTGTCGCAGCATTGAGCCCGTGTATTAGCTGCGTGACACGCAATGCTATTACAGTGTATAACAGGCTATTATAGCATGGAGAGGAGGGGCTGGTGGGGACTAATAGCAGGCCTGTACAGTTAGGGCTGACACACTTAGTCGGGGCATCAGCCGGAACAGGCGGGGATCGAACCTGGCAACAAATCCATTGTGGAAGTGTTGTTGTGGAGGGAGGGAAATCAGAATATTATATGTATATATATATACATATGGTGAGTCTATCTTTCCGGAAATTTGCCCTTCTTCGAGGAGTGTTGTTGGTTCTGAAAAGGACCCTTCTACTCGACGTTACGGCGACAAACTGTTCGCTATCTTCTCGTTCTTGTCTCGTGGAAGTCCTTCAATGGAATATCTATCCATCTATCTATCTATCTTTCCATCTATCTATCCATCTCTCTCTCTCTCTCTCTCTCTCTCTCTCTCTCTCTCTCTCTCTCTCTATCTATATATATATATATATATATATATATATATATATATATATATATATATATATATATATATATATACACATATATGTGTTCGTGTGTGAAAAGAGAGAGATATAGAGAGAGAGTATTTATATTGAATAATGGAATACCTAATCAATATGGATGTGTATTCTCATTGTTTTCCATTGTTAGAAATCATTCTCTTCCGATTGAGGCCCTAAGGATAAGTTGGTGAGACCGTCAGTAAGTTTAACGGAGGAACTTAACGACACTAAACACCAAGATAATGTTTCGTTTTGATGATTGCTCTATCAGTGGAAAATACATTCCTATAGCAAAATGTTTGTATAACAAGATTCGAATCTGTATTCACAAAAGATCTATAATATTATCCTAGTATAATTTATTTCAAAAACTTTTGCAATTCCTCCGCCATCTTTTGTGATGATTTCTCTTTTTTCTTGTATATTTCACCATAATTTGAGTTATCATATCACATTCGTATGAAGTGGGTATATAAATGTAATATCACAACATAATGTACTCGCCATGATAAACAGACAGTGCAACAAGTAAGTGAAGTGATAAACAAGAGACATTCCAGTCTCCGGTGTTCCAACATCGGCTCCTGTAAACTATTAACATAACGTATTATAATAGAACTAGTCTTGTTATTGCGATGTTGGTACACACATGCGGTTTGATTGCCCGCGCTGACGTGAACTTGATGCAGACATTTACAAGAGCAATTACCGGCCGAGCCGCCGTGGCCGGACTCGACCACATCCGATGCCACGTTCATTCATCTCGACAGACCTGGAGGGGGGGGGGGGAGAGAGGTGATGACGATAGCTCACGTCGCGACCCCACCACCTGCTAGGTTAATTGGGGATGCGATTGGGCAGTTGATGAATGAAAGGGATTCGAACCCACGCCCGACTTGATGTGCCTGCGGGGCTAGCTGGCAGCCAGATGTCCAAGGCCGTTCTCGCATCCTTGCCGGGGCCATGGCGGTCACCGCAGACATGGCGGACATGAGCTCGCTGATCCTGAGCCAGCCAGCACTAGCACGTTATTTCAAGCGACAGTCCAGGTCTTAGCCTGACAGGGACATGTATCCAGGGCCGAGAGGGCATATATCCAGGGCCGAGAGGACATACATCCAGGGCTGGCAAGAAGACATCCAGGGCTGTTAAGAAGACCTCAGGGATGCGTTCTCAGTTGACATACCAGCTTGAATAATGGTTCAATAGTATGAAATGCGTTGGCTACAGTATCTAGTAGCTACTATCTAGTAACTACTAGTAACTACTATCTAGTAACTACTACTATCTAGTAACTACTAGTAACAACGCTATCTAGTAACTAGACAGCGTTGATTTCTTTCTCTCGTAGAAGTAATACATAATATAAAATAGAAGCCGAAGCTCAATTTTGAGCTGTTGTCCAAATATCTAAATCATTCACGAGTCCGTGGGAGTCGATTCAGCGAATATTAGTTTATTCATGATAACTTTTGAACTGTATGAGATAATAGAAACTCTAAACACGAGGAAACATGTATTTTCAATACCTTCAAGATCGTGTATAAGTGATACCTTTCAACTCAAATCGTTCAATTGTCAGGCGTATCGCTTAAGGAGACACATTGTTTAACTGCATACGCTTGACAATTATGAGAAGAAAGATGAATAGTTTTTAAACCATCTTGAAGGTATTGAAAATGTCTGTGTTTTCTCATTTTCGAAATTTCGATATCTCATACCGTTCGAAAGTTATCACCAAAAAACTGATATTCAAAAATCTACTCCAATGGACTCTAAATGTGTCATGTTGATGAAATAAATACAGAAGTTACATTTGTTTGCAATAATCAGCAGCTTGAATAGATTCGTCAATATCATAAAAAATCTTGGTTATTATTATTATACTTCGAAGTGGATCCTGCACCAAATTCAATTGTTTTTTATTGTTGTTATTCACTGAAAGTTGTCGATAAATAGATGAAGATTATCGCTTAACGCTTTCTAAGCTGTTCCCACGGTCCGAGCTGGAGGTGTTTATTGTCATGGCAACAAAACAAGGTCTGTGTAAACAATAGTTGACGGTTTTTACTGACACCTCGACTACCAAAAGACATTCAGGCACATTTCATCAACTTCTTATCGAGTTATACAGTTCAATTTTAACTCAATTTTAATTAATTTATTTACTGTTCTTTTACGTATAATGCAGGCAATAGAAGTTCAGTAAGTTATTTTATTCACTCATTTATTGATCCACTAGTTCACTTTGTTGCCATGGTAACGATTGTTTGTCATTTGTTACTCGATATAAACCTATATATGGACAGAACTGATATAGCATGTGTGATCATAGAAATGTTCGTAAAAAATGAACATAACATTTTTATTCATATTTTTTTCCATAAAATACTGAATGAATCGTTCAGAATTAAATTAATTCTCTTTTCACTGAAAATCTCCCATGACTCAAGTCGGAAAGGAATGACACAAAAAATCTATAAATTTAATTTACCCGAAGAATGGTTAAACCGATTAAACTTACTGGTGACTCAATTTCCTTTTTCAAAAAATAAAATCATTTTTTTTTTCTGTTCTCTTTTAGTTCATTGAAAACGCGTCTCACAGGTATATATTGGTCCACACAGCCACTTCCTGCCGCCTACATCTCTCTCTCTCTCTCTCTCTCTCTCTCTCTAGCTGACCGCAAGAGCTACCGAGCAACGCAATCAGAGAGAGAGAGAGAGATAGAGAGAAGTAGAGAATGAGTGATAGAGAGAGAGAGAGAGAGGTATTCTGATTGCATTTCAACCAGCACGGTGTAGTCAAGAGCTGGGAAGGTGAAGATAATAGATTGGTTACTTGGGATAAACTGAAGACCTGAAGACACAGGTTACCCGCGAGTCAGGACGTACAACAGGTAACAACAGGTAACGACGAGTTCCTCCTCATCGCAACACTCGAGTCCATGTCAACTGCGATATATTCATCGCATCATACTAGTGGGGTGTTGGTTCAGCCATTTCCTTTCAGAAGTCTCCCCACGTCTATAAAACTAATATATATGACATTAATTATTTCTCATCTTAAGAAGTTTCCGAAAGAAATACTGAATTTGAGTCGCCTCATCGGAGTCAGATTGAAGAAGAAATGAAAAAATATATTTCATAAAACTTAATCTCATTGTCTCCTCCCATATGTGTATATATATATATATATATATATGATAAAATCTCACTTTTCGGAAATTTGCCCTCCCTTGAAACAACTGGTGGCTCTAGAAGGAGCCAATTGGGTTTCGACGTTTCGGCTGAAAACAGTCATCTTCAGTCATCTTCAGGAGTCGTTGTAGGTATTGTAGTGGGCAATCGGAAGCTAGGCTCTTTTTAGAGTCACCAGCTGTTTCAAGGAAGGGTACATTTCCGAAAAGTGACAATTTATCATCTTTCTTCGGCCCTCAAAGTCCACGCTACAACATATATATACATAACTTACACATATATATATCAGTCCTGTTATTGTAAGCCTATACACTGAGTAATCTAATCGCTTGATTCGGTGTCTGATCTGATTGCCAGTTGACCCGTGATGATCTGTGTTATGATTACAAGGGTCCAGGCAGAAGCGAGATGAGATGTACCGGTCGCTTAGCAACCCTTCGAGCCGCCCACCAGTGTTTACTCTGTGATCAGCCCCCTGGTCCCGTCCCCGGGGGCGGCCTGCGGTTAGCACCTCGTAGACACCTGACGGCGGCGACCCCGGCCATGATGGAATACATGACCGCCCAGGGCTGGAGACAACACGCGTTATATTATCTCGATCTCTATCCCTCTCTCTATCTCGATTTCTGTCTCACTTTATGTCCATTTCTTTTTTTCTCCCCTGTGAGTGACCATTACGCAATTTTCAATGAGTAAGTGAGGTATAGATTCTACAGAGGCTCTTTCCCATTCCTCAATTTTCATTCATTCATTTAATTATTCTTTCAGTATCACTTCCACGACGATATTAATGAAGCATAGCTGATTATTAGAATCGTAAACACGAATATTAATGATGCGCAATAAGTTTCAAGAATGTTTCACAATGGAGACCTGATAGTGACATTCAAATATCTAAATGTGACCAAGTCGATGTTTTCTATCGTATTATCTCTTCAAGTCTTATGTGTCGATGTTTGTAATTGACCTGTGACCTCTGGAGGCCCAACGAAGGCACCCGATGACCCTTCAAATGCCTTACAAATGTCCCACGAATGTCCCACGAATGCCCTACAAATGCCCTACAAAAGCCCCACGAAGGCCCTGCAAAGGCTCTACGAGTTGCTGTTGGGCCAGTATTGCAGGCAAGTCCTCTAAGGTTGCTTGCAAGGGAGTCTCCGGCAGATAACATGGAGACATCAACGCTGGGGTGTCACAGCAAACATATCAACACTAGTATCAGGAGCAAGTGTTGTATTCTGTCTGGCCGAGAACCGAGCCAGAAACTCTTCAGTGGCCGGAAACTATAAAGCAATGTACTTTCATTGTATAATCATTTTGATACATTTCTGGAAGCATTTAATTCGGTTTCATATTTCGAACAGTGACAAGAAAACGAGAAGAAACATCGAAACTGAATGATAAATTTTGTTGAAAATACAAGAACATAGGAAGATAGAGATGAAAAAAGATTTCATGTATGAATCATTCTTTTAGGTGGTAAGATCGCCCTTGTGGTGCCCCGTCCAAACTATCCTATCTTTCATCCTTAGCCTTAATAGGGGAACAATGATTTTGTATCAAGTTTCAATGTTATTAGAAATATTTATTTATATATATATATATATATATATATATATATATATATATATATATATATATATATATATATATATATATATTCATTCCAATACTCTCCAAAGCTAGCATAATATCGTTCCTATCTGATTTAATTGTGTGACTAATGTTTGTTATTTCCATTTGTTGTCGGGACTCCAGTCATTGTCTTTCTTTCTAATAAATACATTGGATTTGCATATTGCATACAGGTACATTGTAATCTGTGGCAGTCGATCTATCGCCGTCGACTGTCGACTGGTCGATATGTCGTGATCGATTATCGCTGACGTCACTCGACCACGCGCATGCGCACTCGGCCAATTAACACGATACTGACAGCTATCAGAGATCTCGAGGTACATGTGTTAGAGAGAGAGAGAGAGAGAGAGAGAGAGAGAGAGAGGGAGAGAGAGAGAGAGAGAGAGAGAGAGAGAGAGAGAGGGATAGAGAGAGAGAGAGAAAGAGAGAGAGAGGGAGAGAGAGGGAGAGAGAAGCAGAGAGAGGGAGAGAGAGAGAGAGGGGGAGAGAGAGAGAGAGAGTGGGAGAGAGAGAGAGAGGTAGAGAGAGGTGGCTCAATCAACTATCGCTAGTGGTAGAAACTGAAGTCACCGTTGGGCGTGGGTTCGAGTCCCGCATAAGGCATGGGTTTTTGTAAACCGTCCTTTCACCTATCATCACTTCATCGTTTCATTATTATTCGCTCATTCGTACCCCCGTATAACCTAGCTGTTGGTGGGGTCGTTAAGCAACATTAAAAAAACACATCCGCTATAGAGTTTATTCAATAGATTGATAAAATATATGTATGATTATAAATACATAGGTCCCATTAATCGTTTCCTCCCCGTGCGTTGAAATCCCCTGCAGGCTTCTAATGGTAACATGCGTACTTCTTCGCAGATCATGTTAGCCTGATACAACTGGCCTCATCACATGTTAATTACCCTATCTGCAGACTGAACGCTAACAAACACTGAGATGAACGAAGTCTTTGGTTCGAGGCCCGCGTTATTTATTGTTATGAGGTTCAATGCCCCATGGTAATGCTGACTATACGATCTATTGGCGTCAGTGATTGAGATATGAGATGGTAGGATGATGAGAAGAAAGGTTACCCTATCTGCAGACTGAACGCTAACAAACACTGAGATGAACGAAGTCTTTGGTTCGAGGCCCGCATCTGTATTATTATTGGGTTCAACGACGCATGGTGCTGATGATCGCGATCTATTGGCGTCGGGGAATGATCTATGAGATGATGGGATATTGTGATGAATGGTTATAAGTAATATGTGTTCTTGGATAGTGGGAAGGAGTCGGTCGTGGTCTAATGTTGAGAAACCATCCCAGTACTGACATGAACGACTGGGGGAAACAACGAAGAACCTCTGTCAGGATGGTCGATCATGGCGGGAATCGAACCCCGGTCTCCTGAATGACAGTTCAGTGTGATAACCACTCGACCTTCCACGTAAGATATGCGATGTAATCTTCATTCATTGGACACAACGCCTAGCTTATTGCTTCTTTCTTATATTGAACGACGCACTGTAATGCTAGCAAAGATCTATTGGCGTCGGATGGATGATTAATGAGATGATGGTTCTCGGGTAATGAGAAGGATAGTGGGAAGGAAGCGGTCATGGCCAACTTATTGAAGGAACCATCCCGGCATTTGCCTAGACTACAGAGAGAAACCATGAAAAACCCCTGTTGAGATGGTCGGCGGCGGGGATCGAACTGGGTTCGAAATTCTATCAATTCTATCAATATCAATTACAATATGAATTCTAATCATACGAATCGATATAAAACTGATGAATGGTAATAATATTTCAATAAAATACGTGCTAAATAAAGTTAGGTTAGATTAGAAGTTAGGTTAGAAGTTAGGTTAAGAGCCAAGAGATTATCACGTGACACTTGTTTGGTTTTCTGAAATATCGAAAGTGGTATAGGGAAATTAACACGGGACGAGAAAAAAGTATCAGGGTATCATAAGTTGTATGGTAGTTATACGGACAACGAAGTCAGCTTGGTGGCGAACAGGCTGGGGGTCGACATGGTCGACAACAAACTGACTGCAAGCTGAAACTGAAGTCAGGGTTCGAGACCCACATAAGGCATGGGTTTTGAGTTTCTTTACTCATCATATATATATATATATATATATATATATATATATATATATATATATATATATATATATATATATATATATATATATATATATATATATATATATATATATATATATATATATATATATATATATATATATATATATATATATAATGAACTATTAAAATCGAATTCTATGTGAATAATGATTGAATTCGGTTTATTTCCATTGGAACTACATGAATTCAATGTACTTTACTCACTCACACTAACGACAACTGTGGGGTTTTTAATGGCCAAAACTCAAAGAATTTAACATGGGATTTGCTCATTTGTATCAGGCGATCATAATCAGCGAGGAAGTATGCTATCACCAACTAAATGGCCAAAAATCGAACGCTGTTCCTAAATGACGTCATACCACGTGATCTTTAGAATGCATTGCGTAACCATGACAACCCAGGTTGTATATAGTTTAGCCCGGGTTGCCATGGTTACGCAAGGCGTTCTAATTACACATGCTCTGACGTCATCCAGGTACCGCGTTCGATTTTTGAGACGCTTGAAGCCATGTATCGGGATTTAGCATACTTCCTCGCTGATCATGATCGCCTGATACAATTGAGCAAATCCCATGTTAGAATCTGTAATTTTCGCCGATTAAAAAACCTCATAGTTGTCATCGGTGGGTGATTAAACTCATTGATTATGTATATTGCGAAGGGAGCCTATCTCAATCTTTCATATATATATATTATATATCATGGATAAATATAGTATATATATATATATATATATATATTTGATTTATATATTTATAATATATATATATATATATATATATATATATATATATATATATATATATATAATAGGCTCAGTCAACTATCGGTTGCAGTGCAGTAGAAACTGGAGTCAGGGTTCGAGACCCGCATAAGGTATGGGTTTTTGAGTTCATTTCACTCATCACACGTCATCATTTCATCAACACCCGCTCATTCGTACCCCCGTATAACCTAGCTGTTGGTGGGGTCGTTTAGCTGCATTTAAAAATGAATATTGGATATACAAATATATATAATATATATATGTATATATATATATATTTATATATAAATGGGCGTCCTAGGTACAGGTGCTCTGACGTCTGAGCACGTGCTTTTAAGAATGCATTGCGTAACCATGGCAACCAGGGTTGTTTATATTATAGCCCGGGTTGCCATGGTTACGCAAGGCGTCCTATGTACACTAGCTCTTACGGCATTTAGCTGGTACTAGCACACTTCCTCGCTCATTATGATCGCCTGATACAAATGACTCAATCACATGTTAATTTCTGTGAGTTTTAGCTGATAAATTTCGGATCGAGACTCCTATATATATATATATATAGAGAGAGAGAGAGAGAGAATATATATATATATATATATATATATATATATATAGTAAATGTAACCATGACAACCTGGGCTATACTATATACAACCCGGGTGCTCTGACGTCAGAGCACGTGCTCTTTAGAATGCATGCGTAACCATGGCAACCAGGGTTGTTTATATCATAGCCCGGGTTGCCATGGTTACGCAAGGCGTCCTATGTACGCTAGCTCTGACGGCATTTAGCTAGTACTAGCACACTTCCTCATGCATTATGATCGCCTGATACAAATGACTCAATCCCATGTTAATTCTCGTGGCTCGTTCCAGACACGGACGAGATAAATTGTGATTGATTAAATTATTTTAATAAAAACGGCTGATTCGATTCCGATGAAATTTTGTGACAACGTTTATTTCCCATATATCTTCATTCGGTGTGAGTATGAATTTTTTTGTGGATGTTTAATTTTTCATATTCTCTCCGTCAACCCTAATATTAGGCCTATAAGATTCTGAGAAACTTCAAATGGCATTTCTCAATAATGGTTGGACTGATTTAACCTTAAAACTGTCCAAGTCGGTGAATCCGAGTGTCTGTAACAAGTTCCATATCGATCAGTCAAGCCGTGCAACTGACCTGTGCAGTGCTGGAGAACAAACAGACAAAAATCAGACAAAGTTCAATTTTATTCTTCATTTCTTCAATAATGACATAATATAATGGCACATACAGTGACATTATCTCATGATTTCCATAAAGCTCTACGAGGGTCCAACTGCGGGCTTTCTACTTGAATGGTGAGCTGAAATCTCTCCTATTTCGTACACATATTTATACCAAAATGTATACCATATTCATCTCAAGCCAATTGACTTGTATTCATATACAGTAATATATATTTACTAGGAAAACGCCATATATGCTTTGTTGGACCAGCGGATAGCAATAGTATGGGTAAAAACGGGAAAAAAACTGCTTCGAATGGTACCAATTTAGCACATTTCATGTTTCTTCTTCAAAATGGTTGACACGATCAAGGTTGAAAATTTTCACAAATGTGTATCAGAATGCAATTTAACTTCATGCAAAATTTATTTTTTTGTGAAAATGAAAATATTTCCTTATTTTTCCGCCGTGTTATTCTAATTGGTATTTCTGAAATTTCTAAAATCCATAAAAAAAATTACCACCCGATGATGCCACAAAACTATTCAGATCCAAGTTAGATGAGGATGCATATTGAAAAAAGTTTGAAGTCGATAGCTGTGGCCGTTTGACCTGTGGAGAACCGACAAAAAAAACATAAAAAAAAAACATGAAACGGACACCAATTGAAACATCGTCGCCCAGATCACCTGTAAGTTATCTGAATGCCTGAGCAGTCGATCTTAGTGGCTTATGCAGTCGGTTTCTTAGAACCAGGACAACTGTGAGCTCACTTGCCTTTCCATCGTAGACAGCTATTGGCCTAGGTGAGTGAGAGGTAGATAGAAGTGGAGAGAGAGAGAGAGAGGTAGAGAGAGAGGTAGAGAGAGAGGTAGAGAGAGAGAGAGAGGATCATTAGCATATGTGACGGTCCAGCCAGGCACTAGACGTGATAGGTATCAGCCATTAGCAGAACACTCCTTGCAGTGATCAACACTGACCTGACACAACACAACATGTCTGTCTGTCTGTCTGTCTGTCGCAACAAAACAATCACAAGACTAGCTTACAACTGAACCTTCGGCATCTCCCATCATCCCATCATCCCATCTGAGCATCTCCCGCTTCTCAGGGGGAGATCGCAAACATAACGGCACAATCGAAGAATAAATCGTCAACATATGCAGACCATACCATGTGGAATATCAGAACAATGTTTCGCCGTCTATAAGTAATCAAACTTTCTGAAATTGAGGTCATGATTTCTGCTTTCTTCCGATTTTGAAACTGAAATACTTTTGGTCACATACATCGGAGTCCATTGTAATGGAGTTAATTGTTCTTCAATGATTGAAATGGCGTGGCAAGATCGCCCTTGTGGTGGCCCGTACAAACGATCCCATCTTTCATCCAAGTAGCCTTGATTGGGGAACAATCATTGTGTATCAAATTTCGATGTTGGAAAAGCTTCCTCTAGAATTGTGGAAATAAAAAACGTCATTATTGGTTGAGATGTAGTTTCAGGATTGTGCTGTCCTTTAACTAATAGCCCATGTATGCAGGGATATGAGTGTTATTCGTATGTTGTCCTTTAAGATCTGTGTTCAGGAAATGCAGTCCGGCCTTATCGGCACATCTCATGACCACTGCAGACTCGACACGACCGACCGCCAACACTACAGCACGGGGCGGGACACCCGGTCGACACGTCACGAGGTCCAGCAGGCTCGACACGACCGACCGCCAACACTACCGCGTGGGGCGGGACACCCGGTCGACACGTCACGAGGTTCAGCAGGCTCGACACGACCGACCGCCAACACTACAGCGTGGGGCGGGACACCCGGTCGAGACGTCACGAGGTCCAGCAGGCTCGACACGACCGACCGCCAACACTACATCATAGGGCGGGACACCCGGTCGAGACGTCACGAGGTCCAGCAGGCCCCTCCCAGCGCATAAGTCACCAAGTCGTGACGTGTTGGATCAATCAAGCGTCACAAATAGACCAGGTAGAGTAAACTGCTCTCATATTAACACACTCACTCACAGACTAATGCACTGCTGATAGCAGCAAGAGATTGCGCTTGGATTTCACTCGCAATAAACTCCTTACCAGATGCAAGCATCATTCTGAGAATTACATCATCAGAGATTCGTTATTGGAAATTCACATTCCAAAAATCATTTATATTGTTATGATGATCAACATTGGTTCATGTTGCTTAACGACCCCACCAACAGCTAGGTTATACGGGGGTACGAATGAGCGGATGATAATGAAATGATGAAGAGATGATAGATGGAAGGACGTTTACTAGAGCGTTTCCCTGCTGCCTTACCGGCCGGCGTGTAGGTGTGGTCGATCACACAGTAGCCAGCTGGAACTAGAGCGTTTCCCTGCTGCCTTACCGGCCGGCGTGTAGGTGTAGTCGGTCACACAGTAGCCAGCTTGAACTAGAGCGTTTCCCTGCTGCCTTACCGGCCGGCGTGTAGGTGTAGTCGATCACACAGTAGCCAGCACCTCGGTGTGTTGCGGTCGCCCGAGGTATTCTAATTGGCCGCTCCAGTAAGCCTCTTTTTCCTCCGATCTGCCGGCCTTGGTTGTCATGGGAACGTTCCTCTGCAGACATCGCGCTTCCGGCCGGCCGTTAACCAGAGGCCCGTCTTGTGGCTGTCACCAACCCACACTAACACAACTGTACAAGATTCAAGGGGACGAAAATTTATCAATTTCTTGGCTCTTCATTGATGTATCCATGTAAAAAAAGTATTTTGAATATAAAAAATTGAAAACAATATCGAAAATTCCGAGAAAATTTTGGGAAAACTATCTAAAAATATGTTGAACCGTTGATAAAACCAGTCCATTACCTGCGTGAGAGTAGCTCTAACTGGCACTTAACAGTTGTTATCACCATGGTTATGACGTGTTCACTAACTTTCGGATTAGGGCTAGCTGGGCTTGGTCCTGTCCGAAGCTGACCTGTCAGATCTTTACTACCCTACTCATGCATAGCGTAGGACAGAGGTGGGTAAAGTTCGTAAGAATTTTCTTCAATTTCGATCAATTTACTCGACATTTTTGTCCATTCATCATCATTATTGTTTTCAATACAATATAAATAAGGATTGTATAATCATGGTCATAAACATCAATAATACCCAATACGTTCTATAAATGGATCTCAGAAGAAGGTTCAGTATTCAGACATGTATCTACTCCAGGGGGCTTAGTATCGGCCACATTCCAGTGGAAATTGATATTTCACTGTGCCTTGCAAACCCGCGTGAAGGACTAGACGGTAAAGTAGCAGCTCGAACAGAGCGTTCCCTGCTGACATTGCGGCCGCGGTAGGTGTAGTCGGTCACACAGTAGCAAGTCTGAACTAGAGCGTTTCCCTTGCCTTAACCAGGCGCGTGTAGTGTTCGGTCAAAATTGTAGCACTGGAATAAGCGTCTCCCAGCTAGCCTTAAAACCTGCCGAGGTGTAGGTGTGTCGATGCAAAGTGACCACTGGAATGAGGATTTCACTGCTGCCTACCGGCATCGCGTGTAGGTATCGGTCACAGTGGCAGCTGGAACTAGAGCTTCCCTCTGCCTAATACGGCCGAGCTTGGTAGTCGAAAACAGTAGCCAGCTGCTAGAGCAATTTCATGCTGCTTACCGGCCGTGTGTAGTGTAATCTCACACAGTAGCCAGTGTACTAGAGCGTTTCCTTGAATTTGCCGGCGTGTAGTTTAGTCGATCACACAGTACCAGTGGAACTGAGCGTTTCCTGCATGCTCATTGCGGCCGGCGTTAGGGTATCGGTACCATGCCAGTGGACACTAGAGCGTTTCCCTGTGCTATGCCGGCAGGTCGTGTAAGGTGTATCGGTCACAAGTCCATTCTGACACTAGAGCGTTTCCTGTGCCTTACGGCTGGCGTGAGTTGTCATCACAGTAGCCAGCTTGAACTAGATGTTTCCCTGCTGCCCTACCGGCCGGTGTTGTCTGTGTAGTCGATACACATATCCAGTGGTACTAGCGTTTCCATGATTCCTTACTCGGCAGCGTGTAGTGTATCGGTCACACAGTAGCAGCTGAAAGTAGGTTTCCCTAACTGCTTACGGCCGCGTGTAGTGTAGTGGTCACAGTACACTTGTATAGAGGTTTCCGCGGCCTTAAACTGGCCGGGTGTGTGTATCTAACACAGTAAGCAGCTTGAACTAGAAGTCTTGTTCCTGTTCCCTAACGCGGCGTGAGGTTAGTCGGCACACAGAGCACTTGAACAGGCGTTCCCTGCGCATGCCGGCTTAGGTGTAGTCGGGCACACAGGCCGACACCCGGTGTGTTGCGGTCGCGAAGGTATTCATAATTGGCCGCGTCAGTAAGCCGTTTTTACCAGATCGCGGCCTTGGTGCATCGGAAAGTTCCCTCTGAGACTCGCGTTCTTCGCGGCACGTTAACTCGAGCACGTATTTGGTTCACAACCCATCATAACAAATAGTATCAGATTCAAGGTAGACAATTTATCAATTTCTATGGCTCTTATATTATGATATCATGTAAAAAAGTATTTTGAATATAAATAAATTGAAACAATATATCGAAAATTCGAGAAATATTTGGGAAACTATTAAATATTGTTAAATCGTTGATAAAACATCCATTCCTGCGTGAGAGTTATGCTCTAATGGCAATCTAACATTTATCACATGTTGACGGTCATAACTTTCGGATTAGGGCTAGCTGGGCTTGGTCCTGTCCGAAGCTGACCTGTCAGATCTTCACTACCCTACTCATGCATAGCGTAGGACCGAGGAGGGTAACGTTCGTGAGAATTTTCATCAATTTCAATAAATTTACTCGACATTTTTGTTCATTCATTATCATTATTGTTTTCAATACAATATAAATAAGGATTGCATAATCATGGTCATAAACATCAATAATATCCAATACGTTCTATAAATGGATCTCAGAAGAAGGTTTAGTATTCAGACATGTATCTACTCCAGTGCTGGTTGTACCAAGTGATGATTAGTGAATTAAGAGGAAATTAAAATTAGCTTGTTATTACCCTTGGATACATTTCCTTTTTTTGTACCTCAAGTAATGATTAACTAATAATTATGTAATCATCAGTTGGTATAATCGGCTCTTAGCGCAGTAATTTATAGAGTTAAGAAGCGAGCTATATTGAAAATAAAGAAAATCACAAAAGCCAATGTTTGTGATGTGGGGGAAAAGCTATCGAAGTGATATACCGATTATAGCAAGATGAGGTGAGTATAGTACATCATATTACAAATTATTATGTGAATAATAGAAATCATAAGGAATATTCTTTTATCTAAGAGAAACTTTCGCAAAACAATCATAATTCCTCTGGAGAACGAAGATGATACGAAATGAATGTCACTCTCCATTAAATCGATAAAGATCGTATAGCCTGAAAAAATCATGATTTTGTTGATGTAAAAAAAACAAGAACATGATGGCAGACTAAAATTGTTTTCATCCAAGATTTGCCTTCAAATCAATAAAGAGTGATTCTGTCTGCGATCAAATAGGCCCAACTATCAGAGCTGTGAGAGCTTCAATTATCAGTAACCACTGACCGGAAACTACCTGTAGTTTCACTTGTTGCTGCGCCGGCGAGAGAGAGAGAGAGGGGGTTTTTTCGTGCGACTGAAAGAGATCGATTGAAGTGACCGGATGTTGGATCAGTAACGATGTAAGACCATGTCTCATTGCAGGGCTTACAGAAGCAGCAACAGAGTTCATTCGAACACAAATATATCGTCCATTCTTATTCTCAATTTACAATGAAAACGATGTGTTACAATCGCCCTTTTCTCGCCCTCCCAAGTAATGTTCTCAGCAAGCACTGGGCTGCCAATAAACATATGAATATAAAGTATCCATTAAGTTGAAGTAATGATAATGATGAGAGTAAGATCTTCAATTGTTCGGTGGTTTAAGCCGCAAAGGGTTTCTTCCACCAAACCGCTTATATACTGAATACATACATTGTACAATTATCATTTCTCAGAACTAAGTGTCTATAAAAACTAGAGCTAGATACATTAAACACATATAGAATACATGAAGTGATGAGCATGTTTTCGTTTGTTTTAATAACATCGGAACTTGATACAAAATTAATATTCCCCTATTAAGGCTAGGGATGAAAGGAGGATCGTTTGGACGGGGCACCACAAGGGCGAACTCACCACCCCATTTTATTTTATTATTATTTTAAATTAAAAGCAATGAACTTTGACATCAGGTCTACGCTGTCTGTGACCACACTTCTTGGCCGCAGATAAAAGTCTTCAGTTGCCGAAAGTCCGGAACACATTATAAGTATACACCGTTGATGTGATATATCCGGATATTGCCAGCATTGGTATTAGGAATAATCCAAACACACGAATGTTGATATCTTGGTCAATGATAATGGTTTGGATAATGTTGGTTATTCTACTGAAGTTCTTGATTGAATGGGAAATATGAATATTACATCAGTAGAAATTAATCAGCAGGGAATATTGGATAAACCAAATGAAACATTGACATTTTTTTCAAAAGTGTCCATAAAGTAGATGATAAGTTTAATATAAAGTAACTTACTGCTACACAAAAAACGTCCTATCACTTCCTATCACCTTTCATCACTTCATCGTTTCATTATCATCTGCTCATTCGTACCCCCGTATAACCTAGCTGTTGGTGGGGTCAATGAGCAGCAGCAGCGCCTCAAGGTTTCATTGTCACCCGCTCATTCGTACCCGGTATTACCTAGCTGTTGGTGGGGTCGTAATGCAACATTAAAATAAAGAAAGAAACTTGACACCTTGTTTTAGAATAAACATCTCTAAACCCAGGAGACCGTGACAAGCAATATCACAGCTCTCTTGAAACACAATGCAGGTATCTGGGAAGCTGTGAAAAGGCGGGAGAAAATTACGAGGAATAAACACAAAATTGTCAAGTGAAAACCGAACAAGAAAATTTCGAATGATAAAGTTGAAATTGTGAAGTGACAGTACTGAGTGACCGCTGTCTGAGTCTTCACGGCGTGAACATCTCACGGCGTGATCTGGAACACGTCATCATGCATCAAATAGAAATTGTTAGGATATTAACAATCGTCAACTGTACACTTTTGTTGGTGAGTCGGCGCATATTTATATGTCAGAGTGAGATTTAGATCTGATGGCTTCTTTAGAAACCCGTGTAGGTTTATCAATATTTCACTCCAAATAACTTCAATTTCTCCGAAATATTGAATTGTACTTTATAGCAATATTATCACATGCAAGGACATTATTGGAATCCTTGCAGATTTACAAATGACTAAAATATTGAGATAGTCATTAAGGGGAAGGTGGTTCATGCACGGTGCTTACACAAATCGAGAAATTTATCTTTACTATTTTTTTCCATTTTCAAAAACCAGTGTAATTGAATGAAAAGCTATATCTCCAAGATAATTTCATGCTCTTTAATTAATATGACATTTTAATTTTGTGAATTCAATCAGTTTTGAGATAATACGTCAATGAATTTCAATCACATTCTTCACACTGATTGACGTATTATCTTAAAATGGATTGAATTCACTAAGATAGAATGTCATATTGATTAAAGAGCATGCATACAATTATCTTGGAGATGTGAAGTTCTCATTTCGCTAACAGCAGTTAGTGAAGGCGCGTCGACAGCGAGGTCTGTGTAGGCCTACTTTGCCATAGTTGTCAACGTTTGTGGATGTTTCAAGCATGCGGAGGAAGCGGGATGGAAAGAGCCAGAAAAGTAAGACAACATGATATAAAATGAAAATAAAAGAAGATTAACAATGAAGGGATAAGTGAAAACGAAACAGAGTGGAATGAAGACTCAAGGTTCAGTACTCCCTCCAAATACTCCGGTCACCAAAAAGCTTCCACTCGACCGAGACGGTCCGAGCTTGGTCTGGACCCTCACTCCAGACCTTATCTCCATGGGCGACCCTGCTGGGAGAGCACGGGGTCACGCGTTCTTCCAGCAGGTTCTAACAAGACAGTGCACCATTATCTTCTGATTCCAGGTGACCGGCCTGATCATCCTGATCTACAGCACGGTCCAGCTGCTGGGGCCGGTGGAAACCATGGCAACGGACGGGACTAGAGCCCCGGTCTCTTGAGACAAGCCAGTGCACTAGACAGTATCTTCTGATTCCAGGTGACCGGCCTGATCATCCTGATCTACAGCACGGTCCAGCTGCTGGGGCCGGTGGAAACCATGGCAACGGACGGGACTAGAGCCCCGGTCTCTTGAGACAAGACAGTGCACTAGCCAGTATCTTCTGATTCCAGCTGACCGGCCTGATCATCCTGATCTACAGCACGGTCCAGCTGCTGGGGCCGGTGGAAACCATGGCAACCGATACGGACCAGTCGTTCACGCCGATCACCGTGTACCTGCTCCTGTGCGGCTTCCTGCCTCTGATCGGCTCGCTGTTCGCATTCATCGGGGCCGGGGTCTGCGGGGGACAGAAGAACGTGCTCTGCATCAGACTGGTACTAGCTTGCACAAATCATACCAGACTGGTACTAGACATCTCACACCAGACTGGTACTAGCTTGCACAACTCACTCGCCAGGTATCCGGGGTCTCTGATGATCTTTTCTCAGGAGGGCAGGTCTTTGAAGGCCAGATCATGGTTAGACAGGTCTCCAATGGCCTAGTCACTGATTACCAGGTCTCTGTAGGACAGGTCTCCAATGGCCTAGTCTCCAACGACCTAGTCTCCAGTGACCCAGGCTCCAATGGCCTGCTCTCTGAAGGTTAGCTGTCTCCAATGGCCTAGTCTCTGATTACCAGGTCTCTTAATGCCTAGCCTCCATTGGGGTTCCTTCTCCACTCCGTGTTCCTTGTTCCTTGACCATGTCAGCAAGCCCAGTGTGTAACGTGTCCCCCGAGTGATTCCTTGACCATGTCAGCAAGCCCAGTGTGTAACGTGTTCCCCGAGTGACCATGGCAGCAAGCCCAGCCTACAGTTAGTCCCACTTGTCTTCAGGGCGAGGTGTGCGTGCTCGTCAACATCTGCTTCGAGGTCTCCACGATCGTCACCTTGCTGCTGACCCACGTGGCCAAGGACGTGGAGCTGTACTCCGACTTCCGGCGCGACACGAGCATACTCTTCTTCTTCATGATCGTCATTCAGGTACTGAGAATCACGTCTCTGACATCCCCTGTAGGCCCCAATACACTGCTCAAATCTCGTGCTCGTATTGGCTGAATTAGGCCTTAGCTTCTTTTGTAAATGGTTCCACTCAACAACAGTGTCGTCAACGTAACAAAGCCATTCCCTGTCCTAACCAACCTGTTCACGGAAGACTTCGATCAGAGAGCGCTGGATTCAGCGGTCCTCAAACCTCGTCATGGCTTCTTTACGTTGAATATACTTTCGTCGTATGGGAGAACAGCAGGTCCTGATAATTTTGCCATCTTCTCTTCTTCGTTATGTCGACGATATTTTCATCATATGACAAAATTGTGAGATTCTGTTAATGTTGTTGTGTCGTGTCATGTCGTGTCGTGTCGTGTCCTAGAACTACGTGTTCACGTACCTGTCGTACCTGGCGCGCTGCGACCTGTGCTTCGTGTCGTGTCATGTCGTGTCATGTCGTGTCGTGTCGTGTCGTGTCCTAGAACTACGTGTTCACGCACCTGTCGTACGTGGCACGCTGCGACCTGTGCTTCGTGTCGTGTCATGTCGTGTCATGTCGTGTCGTGTCGTGTCCTAGAACTACGTGTTCACGTACCTGTCGTACCTGGCGTGCTGCGACCTGTGCTTCGTGTCGTGTCATGTCGTGTCATGTCGTGTCGTGTCATGTCCTAGAACTACGTGTTCACGTACCTGTCGTACGTGGCACGCTGCGACCTGTGCTTCGTGTCGTGTCATGTCGTGTCATGTCGTGTCATGTCGTGTCGTGTCCTAGAACTACGTGTTCACGTACCTGTCGTACCTGGCGCGCTGTGACCTGTGCTTCGTGTCGTGTCATGTCGTGTCATGTCGTGTCGTGTCGTGTCGTGTCCTAGAACTACGTGTTCACGTACCTGTCGTACGTGGCACGCTGCGACCTGTGCTTCGTGTCGTGTCATGTCGTGTCATGTCGTGTCGTGTCGTGTCCTAGAACTACGTGTTCACGTACCTGTCGTACCTGGCGCGCTGTGACCTCTGCTTCGTGTCGGTGCGCTGTTGCATGTTCTGGGACAAGTGCCTGACGGTCGGCGGGGACGAGGACGACGCCTACATCATGGAGCGGCGTCGCACGGCCGTCTAGCAGGAGGCGGCGTCGCGGCCGAGACCCTAGGCGTGACGTCACTGGGGCGTCGAGACGCAAGCGGCCAACAACGTGTTCAAACTTCACCATCAGTGATTATGTCAAACATTCATTAATTGAGATGTATTATACTTGTGGCGTCTTAAGAGCGAATACCGGAAGAAAGCATATTCGGTCGTGTGACATGGGATTGGGTGTCCAACCTTAACTGAACGCAAACCACATTCCATTGATGAGTACCCCGAAGCCCATGTCACACGACCGAGTATGGCTATTCCAGTATTCGCTCTTCAGCGTTCCCATCATATTTATATATAGAAATTTATAAAATTTACATGAATTCCATCATTTGTTGTTAATTTTATTCATCATCATCTGCCCAGTCCTACCAGACTAAACGGGACTCAATGAGTATTGGACCATGCAGTTGTAGGCATACTATTGTTCTGAGTAGTTATTATTTAGCTCTAAAACGAAATGGAAATGACCCATCTTTGTTTTGTTCCGACGAGTCACTACACTTTAACACTTTGCATCATATTGGCTCTGACACTTTCTTCTTGCTTTCATTTCGTTCGCAGTTATAGAATAAGGAATACCCTGAAGTAGAATAGAATAACCTGAAGTAGAATAACCTGAAGTATAAAACCGTGTTGAGATTTCGTCATCATTGGCCGGGGGTTACGGCTGCCATTTTGTTGTACAAGCTGATTGATGTCAGATGTTAGGCCTGAAGATACTTGTGTTATTTTAGTGCCTGAATTATCAACGTGGGAGTAGCTCCAACTGGCAGTTGAAAACGAACATGGCCGCCGTTCTGAGGTATATCGAAGTACACGATCTGGTACACGGCTAGTCGCTGAGATGTACCTCAATACATGCAACTCCTGATTGACACCATTACATATATGTACGGACTAGAATGGGTTATACATTCAGTTATGGGATTTGACATTTTAGAATAGAGCATCAAGTCTCTCTCTCTCTCTCTCTCTCTCTCCCTCTCTCTCTCTCATGTAGCACCCAGGGCAACGCAGAGAGGAAGGACAGGACAGGTAAGTGTCAGTGAATCTATTAGTTATTGTAGGTACTAGACATCAGAATGTTGAATATGACGCATGCGCATCCTGCGAGGCATTGTCATATTGTTGTAATTAGCAAGACCTTGTCTGTTTAATGACAGCTCGATTATTATCACTAGAATCATATCCTGTCATATTCTCTCTCTGTCTCTCTCTCTCTCCCTCACTCTCTCACTCTCTCCCTTTTCTGTTTCTATCGCTCTCTTCTCCCTCACTCTCTCACTCTCTCACTCTCTCTCTTTTCTGTTTCTATCACTCTCTTCTCCCTCTCTCAATATATTTTGTATCTCTCTTTTTTTCAAGAACATCTGATACGATATATGTGAAAATTTTAAATAATCTATTTAAATTTTTTGTTTGAATTGTTCCCATCAACATAAAAATGTTGACAAAAAGCCATCGTTTTCCTATAAAGGCAAAGAATGAAAGTTTAGAAACGTTAAAAAATTACACATTTCCATCAACTATTCATTTCAACTTCTAAGATAAGTACTTGATTTTAGGATTCTTTTTCCAACAGACTAATCGTACAAACTCCCGCAATTGTAGATTTAAATCTTCACAGCTTTTGAAAGACGTGTCAGTGTTCACAATCGTGAATCTCGTTCCGTTGTTTCATGCAATCCTCAAGTTACCACATCCACCAAACATTTCTCTTCATTAGGTTCACTCTCTCTAACCTCCCCTCTCATTCCCCCGCATACCATCTACCTCGTTTTCCTCGTGCACGTCCGCCGACCACCCGTCTCCCCTATCCCCTAACACCACCGCCCGACCGTCCCGAGACGTCACCATGTCTCGCCCACGAACAAACGTGCGGCCGTTTCTCAGCGAAACATTCGAATGAATTATTAATCTTTTTTTATTTATATTAGCGAGTTTTTCTCGTGCTGAAAAACCAGGGAATGTGGCAGTAATGTGATTTAAATGTGTATAAAGATGATATTTCTGGTGGATTTCTTGTTTTCGACTCGTGTAATCCAGGGGTCCACAAACACCGGCCCGTTGAGGTTTATTTTCATTCATTTTAACATGTACAATGTAAGTAAATAATACAAAACAATAATTATATATTTATTTTCAACGACCAACTATTAGAAACACAATAACTAACTCACGTACTATGGAATAAAATATTTCGACTGTAGTTGGTGATATGAGATTTTTCCTAAAAATTTTCGAAACATGACATTATATAGGTGATTGACATAATTAAATAAAGCATTAAAATTATGGACATTCTGAAAACAAGAAAACACAGATATTTCCAATACCTCCAAGATGATGTAAATATGTCATTTTTTTAAGCTATTCAAATGATTATGTATCTATATTCATGTAGTTATTGAATGTATCATTATTTGTTCCACTACTTGTTTAATATACTGTAATCACTAATCTACTACTAATTTGTTAATGGTACTGACACAATCAAGCTTTTAATACTATCTATAAGTTATATTGTAAAATATGTCATTTGTGTACCGATTTCCTCGAAAGAGGGTTGAAGGAATAAACACCACTACTACTACTACTACTACTACTACTACTACTACTACTACTACTACTAGTGTTGGGACTTGGAACTTGGTGGAGTAATCGGTGTGGCCCTTGTGCTGGAAGGTTTGTACACTCCTGGTGTAATTGGTATGACTGATGGGCCGAGGCGGTAAAAAAGGAGGTAATTCGGCTGTTTTGGTTTCAGTCGTGAAAACACAGGCTGGGGTAATTATGCCTTCTTGATGGAGGATTGTTTGGGTGATGGGATATCAAATCCTGGATTGTTCTCTCGTTGTTCTCGTGTAGTTCTCGTGTTGTTCTCTCGTTGTTTTCTCGTTGTTCTCCTGTTGTTCTGGGGATATCTGGCTGATGAGGCATTCTTGAGATCATTCACAAGTTATTGTAATACATAACTTTCATGTCAAATTACGACTTGTAGCATCAAACTTTGACCGTTGACCAATTGACATGATTTTAACTTCTGAGTTTAATTCGAAATTTCATTTTTAATAACATTCTGTTGTTGCTGTTGTTGCTGATTTTTTCCCTCTGATAATGGATATATATATATATATATATATATATATATATATATATATATATATATATATATATATATATATATATATAAATATAAATATATATATATATATATATATATATATATATATATGTGTATATAAGTCAGAAAATTGCCAGTGAAGATTCAAACCAGACTATTATAACCGCATTATATGTGAATGATGATTAAATTCGATTTGTTTCCATTGGAAATACATTAATTCAACGTAGTTTACTCACTCACAGTAACGACAACAGTGAGGTTTTTAATGGCCGAAACTCACAGAAATTAACATGTGATTGAGTCATTTGTATCAGGCGATCATGATGCATGAGGAAGTGTGCTAGTACCAGCTAAATGCCGTAGAGCTAGTGTACATAGGACGCCTTGCGTAACCATGGCAACCCGGGCTATACTATATACAACCCGGGTGCTCTGACGTCAGAGCACGTGCTCTCTAGAATGCATAGCGTAACCATGACTACCGGGGTTGTATATAGTATAGCCCGGGTTGTCATGGTTACGCAAGGTAGCATAAGAGCATTAAATATATTTATATATATATATATATATATAAATATATATATAATATATATATATAAATATATGTATATATATATATATATATATATATATATATATATATATATATATATATATATATATATATATATATATATGTTAATGATTGGATAATAGGCTCACTCGCGTAATAACATGAATTCAATGTTGTTAACTCACTCACACTAATGACAACTATGAGGTTTTTATCGGGCGAAATTTACAGAATTTAACATGCGATTTGCTCAATTGTATCAGGCGATCATGATCAGCGAGGAAGTATGCTATTACCAGCTGAATGGCTGAAAATCGAACGCTGTTCCTAAATGACGTCATAGCACGTGATCTTCAGAATGTATTGCGTAACCATGACAACCTGGGTTGTATATAGTATAGCCTCAGGTTGCCATGGTTACGCACGGTGTTCTAATTACACGTGCTCTGACGTCATTCAAGTACCGCGTTCTATTTCTGAGACGCTTGGAGCCGTGTATTAGGATTTAGCATACTTCCTCGCTGATCATGATCGCCTGATACAATTGAGCAAATCCCATGTTAAATTCTGTAAATTTCGCCCTATAAAAACCTCATCGTTGTGATTGGTGTGAGTGAGTATATATATATATATATATATATATATATATATATATATATATATATATATATATATATATATATATATATATATATATATGCATTTAGAATGCATTGCGTAACCATGACAACCCGGGTTGTATATAGTGAAGCCTCGGGTTGCCATGGTTACGCAATGCATTCTAAAGATCACGTGCTCTGACGTCATTCAGTTACCGCGTTCTATTTTTGAGACGCTCGAAGCCGTGTATTGGGATTTAGCATACTTCCTCGCTGATCATGATCGCCTGATACAAATGAGCAAATCCCATGTTAAATTCTGTAATTTTCGCCCGATAAAAACCTCATAGTTGTCATCAGTGTGAGTGAGTTAACAACATTGAATTCATGTTATATCGCGAGTGAGCCTATTATCCAATCATTATCATCATAATTATGCAATCATATCAATCATATATATATTTATATATATATATATATATATATATATATATATATATATATATATATATATATATATATATATATACATATATATATATATATATATATATATATATATATATATATAGCCGCCCACTAGGCTCAGTCAATTATCTTTAGCAGTAGAAACTGAAGTCAGGGTTCGAGACTCGCATAAGGCATGGGTTTTTTAGTTCCTTCCACTCATAGCACGTCATCGTTTCATCAACACCCGTTCATTCGTACCCCCTCACAACCTAGCTGTTGGTGGGGTCGTTAGGTTGCATACTGAAACAGATATAGGATATATAAATAAATATAAATCAGTAATATTTCAACAAAATTCCAACAATATATCAAAACTCAACAAATAATCAACAAACAACAATCAAAAAAGGCCTGCTATATATAATGTTTCTATCGCCTTCAAGAACCACATTAACTGTAACTGATTTACGAGCCAGCAAAATGTCAGCAGTTTTTCAGCCTGGAAGCTGCCTGCAACATATTACCCTGCATTGTTGTACGTTCCACAGAAAAATCATACCACTAGTTTATTAAGAGTCCACGAGAGTTGATTAGAGGGAAAATCAGTTTACTGGTGATAACTTCTGAACGGTATGAGATATCGTAATTCTGAAAACAAGGAGACACAGATATCTTCAATGTCTATCTGGTGGTATGAGCTATAACTACTTATCATAAATCGCCAGATTGTCAGGCGTATAGGTTGAAAAATGCTTCTTTCAAAACCGTGTATACGGTTTTAAAAAAAGCATTTTTCATGAATAAATAAATGATAAATAATTCATAAAGCATAAATCTGGCGATTTATGATAAATCGAATAGGCATTGAAAATATCTGTGTCTCCTTGTTTTCAGAATTACGATATCTCATACCGTTCAGAAGACAATTACAGCCTAGCAATTAGGCGATTTGAGATGAATAGTTATTACTTGACACCATCGAAAAGGTATCGAACATACCTCTGTTTCCTCATTTTCAGAATCTCGATATTTCATACCGTTCAGAATCTATCACCAAGAACCTAATATTCCCTCAAATCGACTCTCATGGACGGACTGTTATTAAAGGCCGGTAATAAATCATGCTTCCATCCACCACATGAACTGTGACGTCATCAGCCTGGAAGCCCCAGCAACACATTACCTCGCATTGTTATACGCTCGAACAGAAAAATCCCTCCACTGTTCTACGAGTGCCTGTTAATCCTGCGCTAATCTGCAGTGAGTTATTGCGACTCAAGCTTCAAGCGGAGGCCTGAGTTACTGTACCACGTGATGTGGTCACCGAGGAGTGATTGTGGCGTATTAGACACATGGCCCAGGGCTGGTCTACCAGTACACGCGCGGACACTGAAAATCATGGACACTTGACTAATACATGTCGTGCCAGTGCTAGCTAGCTCCAAGAGGCTAGACTGTGTTTGGTTGATATCGACTACAAGAGCTACCTGTCATGGCAACATCTCTAGCCTCTTGTATCTCCATGGTTGTCAGCACAGAATCCCAGCCCTGATCTTGAGGTGGCTTAGAAATGTGGTGAATTATTGCAGTCCAAGAGACCGGGACTTTGTTCCACAATATATTGTCATTGTTGGTAGCTTTTTTAGTGAACATTAACCAGTCATAGTCCTAGGACGCTAGCCAGGCCTAGGACGATATTTTGAATGGTTTATTAGGTGAGGGTCCTGCAAGCCGATATTCTGATTGATTAGTTCAAATTATATCACGGTTTTCATGTATTTAATTGTTTTTATATTCATGATAAATTTGAATGTGACACATATACGTACCGCGTAAATATTCACGTACAATACTGTTTGAGATTTTCATAGGTTTATTTCTCAATATTAGTTTTGAAGTATTATTAAGATAATATTTCAATTTGAATTAGGATACATTATTAAAACCTTTTTACATTCAACGTAATGTATGCGTCAATTGATGTAACATGCAATTAGGCATACATACAAATACAAATCTACGCACATTCAATGCCACTAATTACAAGCATACCGTGCGTGTAGTGCGTATGAACATTGTCCTCTAGTTTTAGTGCGTATAATATCAGTATATCATCTTCAGGACGTGTATTAGTGTAGTCGAATGTAGTTTAATCGAGCAGTTTGTGCGACCGTGACGGTACTTGCATACGAGATGGCTAGCGTGAGTTATGTGTATTGTTCACTGTATGGCGGGCGACCCCAGCAACACCAGGGTTAGTTGGGGGAGGGAATATCGGGTGATAAGGGAAGTGGGGCTCGAACCCACGTGGGGGGGGGGGAGTTGTACTGAGGCCTGCTGGCCACTGCCCAGTAGAGATGAACTGCATGCGATGGTAATTATGCAACAGGTCACACCACGAGTGTCTGTTGAACAAGAGATCTGAATAGATTAGGTTAAGAAGGTTTATACACATACACACACACCCATAAACACCCATATTATCTATATAAAAGGCTAAGCGTGTCTGTCTGTAAGATGGTGGCGATCGCGGGGCAGGGAGGTGGGTGGGGGGGAGGTGAGGGAGGCATGGATGACGGGCAGAGAAGGAAGGGAGAGGAGGGAGGCGCACCGCCCTGATCATTGTGATCATGATGAGTGTGATCATTGACAATTTGTTGTGCGTAAATTACTTCACACTTCGCCATTCTGGAGGAGGACGGAAGGTGCGAGGGAATTTACGCGTAATTGGGTTTGTGCGTTCAAGGCATATGCAGTGCGACAGTTATAACAATAGTAGTGGGAAGTATACTAACAACAGAGAGAGAGACCCCGCGTTTTAAACGCGAGACTTTGAAAACTTTCAGCCATCTTCAGGAGTCGCTGTGGTATGGTAGCCGGCAATCGACTGAGCGGCTGAACGTTTTCAGCCGTTCACTCGATGTATATGTATATATTTTTTCGATAACATCGAAACTTGATGAAGAATCATTGTTCCCCTATCAAGGCTAAGGATGAAAGTGGGATCGTTTGAACGGGGTACCACAAGGGCGATCTTACCACCCCATTTCATTATTATTCTAGATTATTAGCAATGAACTTTGACACCAGGTCTACGCTGTCTGTGACCACACTGCTTCGCCGCAGATAAAAGTCTTCAGTGGCCGAAAGTATATATATTAACCGATACATATGTGGGTGCGATTTACGGATTGGAATCAGGTTTTGTAAACGACCTGATCAACATCTCTGCTCGTTCGTACCCCCATATAAGCATCACGTGACTCGAGGGCTCATGACGTCACGCACATTCTGTCAACCACGTGACCTCGACGTAGTTTCGTCAGTAATTAATAACCGTGTGTTAATTAGCGGCCTGGCTGCCTGTTGCACAATACCTGTTGCATTTAACTGCTCATGCGCACAACGACTTCACGCAACACAAGCTTTTTTCATTCTTATAATTGACGCATCAGCAGTTTTTATCAGATTTTTTTAGTTGAGATTTACTTTTTTTTGTCTGTTTTCACGATTAGATTTTTATTCCTGATTGCTTTAGTTGGTCGGTGTTTGATTGACGATATTTTGCTCCTGTCATACTACTGACTACAGACAGAGACTACAGAGAGAGACTACAGACTACAGACTACAGACTACAGATAAGATAAAATGTTGTCTTGATAGAGATCAGATGATGATTAAACAGATAACAGACAAGGTAGAAACACTGAAGATCAGCGAACAAATGACTTATGGTAAACAAAAAGTACATCCATAAATATGAAATGAAAAAAAAAATCAATAATTCATATCCAAGAAATTGATCATTATTCATTATTCTGATATCTAAAAGTACCATGCTTAACGACATCTGATTATTGCTCGCTTAACGACCTCACCAGAAGCTAGGTGTTGTCTCCAATGATAAATGAATGATGATTACAATGTATCATATCTCACGCGGGCCTCGAACCCAAGACTTCGTCCAGCTCAGTGTTTGTTGAGCGTTCAGTCTGCAGATAGGGTAATTAACATGTGATGAGGCCAGTTGTATCAGGCTAACATGATCTGCGAAGAAGTACGCATGTTACCATTAGAAGCCTGCAGGGGATTTCAACGCACGGGTAGAACACGAACCTTACATATATATATATATATATATATATATATATATATATATATATATATATATATATATATATACGCATGTTACCATTAGAAGCACACAGGGGATTTCAACGCACGGGTAGAAAACGATAATTGTGTATATGTTACACATTTCATATTTAATACATTTAGGGCCCGTTTTAAAATAATAAATTTGTTGATTAAGCGATAATTAGTGGATCAGCTTGTTATAACCCTTGTTACCAATGTTATTTTTGTACTGCAATTGATTAATTAGCTTAAATAACACATTTTTATTATTGGTAATATGGGCCCTTGGTCTTAATATTTAAGAAATATACTCGGTGCATTTTAATGAGATGTATTTGATGGTCAACACCTCAAAGTTTGGATTTAACTTGAAAAAAAAATAATATTAATATTAAAAAAAAGTTCCTAATAGAGATTCGTTGACTGGTTGTTTGGTTCAGCAGCCACATTGTGTTGCTGCAACATCTCCCACCAATAATCCCAGCCGCCAATCACCGCATTCACCGGCTGGCAGCTCCAATCATTGAAGACCAATATTCAAAAATGGAACCGATAAACCGTAACCATAGAAACTATTGACTCAATGACATCTGATCTACGGAAAACTGTCGGCCGAGTGAAACTTGTTTTCTTTTGTTGAGACCGCAATAATAACCTCGATGTCATGGGATAGCTTTCACGGGGGCCGGGTTCGTGACCCGAGACGGGCAAACACTTGGCTTATCGCGACTCTCATTCAGCGGTACCGTTTTCTTACACAAGTTGCTGGAATAAATAAATAAATAAATGTATTCATATTTATATATATTTTTTCAATAGTTCTAAAAAATGAAATGAAAATGTATTATACCTGCGAAGGTTCGATAGGGTATAATATATATTCATATATAGGTATATATATATATATATATATATATATATATATATATATATATATATATATAAGTGTGTATGTGTGTGTGTGTGTGTGTGTATATTTGAAGACTCAAATTGATATCAACAGGAGTCGAAAAGAACTGACACGTAAATAATAAATACAGAAGAATCAATACAAACTCTGTTTCCAACTAAATTCGAAAACATTAACCAGAAACTAAAACCAAAGATTCCTGATTATCACTGATTTTTTTCATGTTTTTGTATTTTCGATGTTTTTTCTGTATAAAACGATTCTAATATACCACACATGCTGGCAGATTCGTCGTCTCGCGTAGTCATGGCAATTAGACACACCCCATGCAGCCTGCGCGAGACAAAGTCTTCCAACACAAACACCCCCGGGCAGTAAACAGCTATATGTGAGCGTGAAGCTGCGATCTCACCCCATCAGGATGTTCCACGAACCGACCCCTAGAACCTCGACACCGGTTCCTGGAACCTCAGAGCCTGGCTGGTTCGTCGCGCCTTAAGGACCTCCCACTGACAGCTTCATCGGTCCTCAGGGAGGAGAGTGGACCAAATCAACAGATCTGCTGACAACATGGGGAGGGAGAGAGAGAGAGAGAGAGAGAGAGAGAGAGAGAGAGAGAGAGAGAGAGAGAGAGAGAGAGAGAGAGAGAGAGAGAGAGCAGATCAAATCAACGGATCTACTGAGAACAGGTAAACACAAGGGTTTTTATCCGGGGTTTAATCCACCCTTGATCTCAGGGGTGGGCTATTAGGTGTTGGACACACTCCCGTGTTGAGAACACCATGAAGCATTCGACGAGACACTGTTGGATGAGCGTGCGTGGTGACTCCGCTTATAACAAATATAGCCGTTCACTGTATGGCAAAGGTCTCCAAATTTCTGGAAGTAAACTTTATAATATTCTCCTTGAATTACATGATTTATATTATTCGTTAAAATCTGGTTTCAGGGTTATGATGTCCTGGTTTCCATATTGTCCAGATAGGGTTTCAGTAAGGTTCAAGGTCAGTGTCTAAGGTTCAGTGGGAGTTGTCACATCACCAGGGTGTGAGAAACTTTCATCCAAAACTATCATTAATTATTTCTTCCAATAATTGAATCAAACTAACCGAGATGACACACAAGAAGCACTGTTAATTGAATTTCTATGATGTCTAAAAAAGAGCCGATCTAACAGTATTCTGTAAGTGTCTGTCGCCGGCTCGAAGCACCCGGTCGGTAGTGTTGAGAGATAGGGGGGACAGCCGCTCGTTCGGTCATGCAGAGAGTGTGACAGAACGGTAGGAAATCGACAGTTTTTTGTCAGTTCTCCAATTAGCAAGAAGGCTGTGGGAAACTGAGATCCAGAAGACTTTGGTTGGTTAAAAAACAGCTTTTGTCTTTTTAGAACTAGATGATGTTGTGGATAGTTCGAGGAGAACGCGTTAGCCGGCGCTGTGACGGGATGAGCGAGCGAGGGGAATCATAATCAATAATAGACCATTTCGGTCGTGAAAAATTTTTTTGGTAGGAGGAAATTCATTTAATAATACGTCTACGAATAAAATCAACTATGATGGGGAGTAACTTATATGATTCATAACCTGAAATCGGACGCAATCAGACCCGATCTACTTCTTGAGACCATTGTTGGATCTGAAAAGATCCGTTGTTCCGACGTTTCGACAAGATTTCGGTTTCACGCAGTTGCTGACTAACACGGATCCCTGAAGACGACAAGTGCTATCTTGTCGAAACGTCGAAACAACGGATCTTTTCAGATCCAACAACTGGATCCAAAAGAGCAGACGTGGTTGTCCTGAGAAAAGAGTTCAACATATATATATATATATATATATATATATATATATAATACGATTTAGAACTATTCAAAAATCGCGACCTCCCCCGGGACTTGAACCCGGATCTCCAAATTGCCGGTCTGACGCGCTACCAATTACGCCAGAGAGGAAGATATATATATATATATATATATATATATATATATATATATATATATATATATATATATATATTATATATGACATGCATAAGGCTATATCTAGGGAATGTGTATCGTATCTGAACGTATCTGCTAGTTGGTCATAGAGAAGTATAGTTTGGTATCTGCCTGTTCGGTATTGTATTTGAAAATACATGAAGCTAGTTTGGTATCGTATCCGAAGGTACATGATGCTATAGTTTGTTGTCGGCGTGCAGCGAGTGATGTTCTCACGAGGAGCTCCACGCGGCACGGGTAACACAAACCTAGACACGCCCCCAAAACACGCTTACATTAATAACACAAATATTTACACGTGTTAAGAGACCTAACACCGAACAGACAAACTCCTGAATAACACGATTAATAATATAATTCAATAATTAGAAATAAGGGGGGAATGAAATGGCCGATGAGGTCGACAAGGAAGTTACACAGAGAAATCAAGTGGATGCGCAAAGAGTCTCCTCCACAGACCTGAAGGCATATTTTGAACAAATTTATAAATGAAGATTCCAAAGAGAGTGGGACCAAGCAGTGAACAACAAGCTTGACGAAGTTAAGACAATATAGTGAGTGGATCTAGTAGTAGTGAAGAAGAGGAAGAAGAAGTCGGAACTGGAAGGAACCGACTGATTCGAGATGACTTCTTCTTGAGTGCCCTAGAAGGAGCACCAGGGGGTGTTTCCACCCAATCCAATTGCTTATCTGGGTCTCGGATGTAAAGGCCTATTCATATATATATATATATATATATATATATATATATATATATATATATATATATATATATATAGCTATATATATATATAAACCCGGCACTTATCCTAATTATGACGTAGACTTGACTCGATTCTGTCATGTTTCTATCATGAATAGTTAATAGACCTACCTCATCAGTGACTCGTGGTCTCTGAAGTACAATGAAATTGACTAATGGGGTGTTGAGACCACCCTTGAGGTGCCCAGTCCAAACGATCCTACCTTACATCATCAGCCTTAATTGGGGTGCAACAATTTTGACTCAAATTTCGATGTTTAAAAAAATAAAAAAAAGTTTACTCTAAAATTAGGGAAATAAATACGTTATTATTGGTTGAAAGTTAGTTTCAGTGTTGTCATGAGGCGAGATCAACTCTGAAGTCCTCTTAATGATCCGAATATTTCCACCGATTGTTGCCGCCTGATATTCTATCAGTTTACTTTCATTCCGTTCATCTGCGATTTGATTAATGCATTATTCCCCCGCTCCGAGTGCAGCCTCGACACCCCCGGCCGGCAACTGTTGTCAGTACCCCGAGACGACCGCTCGAACCGTCACGGCCGGGACTCGATCGTGCTCTCGATATCATCTCCAAGAGTTTCAGCGGCGAGAAGCGCGAGATGTGTGAGAGAGATGGTGATATGGGGCTTGCACGGGTGAGAGAGAGAGGTCCGAGTCGATGTGTGTGAGAGAGATGGCGATATGGGGCTTGCGTGGGTTAGAGAGAGAGGTCCGAGTCGATGTGTGAGAGAGATGGTGATATGGGGCTTGCATGGGTTAGAGAGAGAGGTCCGAGTCGATGTGGTGTGTATTTATTGTGGGTTTACGTCATTGGATTAGTGTTAAGTGTGGAGATCGTGAGTGTATCATAGGTACACTGCTGGACGTAAGTGAATAGAATAGAAGAATTCATTGTCTTCTTTCTGGTCAAATATTCATGATGTAAGAGAGCCCGTACATAGCAGTTATTTATTACAGTACGATAACACATCAATTACAGTAAAAAAGGGAGAAGAGATTGAGGGAAAAAAGGGAAAAGAGATTGAGGGAGTATAGGGAGAAGAAATTGAGTATGGGCCTAAGTAAATGGGTGAAAGATTGTTGAAGAGATGGAAGAGTGGGTTGAGGAAGAAGATGGGTAAAATATTGAGAGAGGAAGAGGAATGGAGTAAGTGGAAGAAAATGAGAACATATTAAGGAAGAAATAGAGGAGAGATCTTCACAGCGCGTCATCGAGATGTATCGAACTTATACCTATCGAACGACTCTCGATACATCTCGCCGCGTGTCGATATATATCGAACAAACGCCTCTCGATCGATACATTGAAGTGTTTGCCAGCCGAACAGACAGGTGGACCGAGCCGATCAGGTGATCTGATTACGTCACCAGTCAGTGTGACGTCACTCACCGCCCGGCTGAGATCTGTTGGAGGAGATAAGAGGTGTTACCATGGTGACGGGCCGTCGTGTCGACCGATCAAGTATCTCTTACAGCGAGACAAAACATCTCTAGCCATTATCACATCGAGAACTGAATCACCTAGCTGGCGATAAGTCTGAAAAAAAATCTGTTAACATCGAAACTTGATACAAAATCATTGTTCCCCAATAAAACCCTGATATGTACATATATATTCATTGAGAAAACAAAAGTGGAAGAACATTACAGATGAACAAAATTCACATCGTTTATCCACAAAGACTTATAAGGGCTTGACTGTGGCAATAACAAGAATACATTTCCTTTGTATTAACACACAAAAATAGTTTAGAAACAGGAAAAACTGGCAGACTAAATTTACGAAAGAAAACGAAAGGAAAATGCAAAGATAACAAAATGAAAACCTAACTAAACTCAACTGTGAAGGAAAAGAAAAAGTTGAGTGTATTATGAGTTGGAGAGTGGCCATAATATTTCGATTTCCGTTTTGATATTTTTGTACTTTGTTGAAGGCGTTAAATCAACTGGAATTTCATCGAAAGTTATTGATACTGAATACTCGAGGCTTATTTCGTCGTATTTATTGTCGGATGGAATTATTCTTAATTCAATAGCCTCTGTCATTCAATATTTCAATCTAATATCCATTCAACTACGTCCAATCTCCGTGCGTCGACGAGGATTTCAAGCTTTGAAAGACGCAGTAGCGTTTCTTATCGAAAATCATTTCCTAGTGAAATAAGCAAGTTTTACCGTGGAGATTTCAACGCCCGAGTAGAAAAGGTTAACAATATCCGTCAAAGTAAAAACTTTAACGAAAGTTTGGACGCCCCTGGAAGCCAAACCAATCAACACAATTCAATCCAAAAAGCAGAAATCGGAAGAAAATACCATATTCTTACACAATATACTTCATAAACTTCTGTCCCGATAGGAGGGGGGGAGGGGGGGGGGGGCAAGATAGTCTCGAAAACAATTCTTCGTCAAATTCTCAGTTTTTTTTTTTATATCATCGAAACTTACAGAATTATTCTTCCCCAATGAAGGCTAAGGATGGCAGAAGGATCGTTTGGGCGGGGCACCACAAGGGCGATCTTACCACCCTATTTCAATCATTCAAAACCAATTAACTTTATATGTGAGTCTTTATTTGTTCAATTTTTGTATGATATAATAACATTATGATATAAAATATAATATAATAAAGAATATATACAATAATTGTACAAAGTAGGCGGGGTTCACTTTTTACAGTGGTCTTTAACACCACGCCTGCGCTGTCCGTGACCACAATTTTGCCCCGCAGATTCATTTCTTGTAGGCCCTATTTCATGAATCTATTGCCATTCAGTTTCCAAAGAATTTTCAAAGTGACTGCCAAGTTTTTATTTCTCATTTCTGAATAAAGTTTAAAGTTCGAATTTCAATTGATTCAGATCGTTTTGTGCTTAAAATCAACCACATTTCTGCTCTCAAATCCTTGTTTTATTTACAAAATGAAAATAGAATAAAATGTATGAAATAAAATCCTAACGATCGTCTCGGCTTGATATCTTCAGACCTAGTTCGGTAGCTCACTCGATAATTTGTCACGCCATTAGGCCTCCGCCTCTTTGTCTACAGACACCGCCAATAAGTGGTCCGAACCCCTGCTCGGCACGCCGGGACACCCGACCGGACCGGTCCAGAGATCCATCTCGTGCGTGAAGGATGCTGGGGATCGCGACGACGCATGCGTATTAGCTTCGACCAATTGAAAACGGATTTATTCAAAGGATTCGAGCGATTGATTCGGATTTTGAATATAATCTATTGTAAGAAACATAACGATGTGTAACGTTTGTGTTTCGGACGCGTCTTTTTGATCTTCGCTTCTTCTTTGTTCAATTTCGTCTCTTTTATTGAAAAAACATCCTTTATTATTGGATGAGGGTTCGCGAAGATATCTATCCCACACTTATGGAGATTTCTATGTGTTTTTGTTTGTTTGTTTGTTTGTAAGCACTGCACAGATCGCAGGGTTTGACTGATAGACATATGGACCTTTTTCTGTTTACGCGAACTTATCCAACTTGGAACTGTATAGTTTTTGGGTCATATCGGTTGGACCATTTTTGAGAAATGCTATCTCAAAGTTTCTAAAAACCTCATAATATTCGGCTGGGGAAGAAAGATTGAAAAATAAAATCTCTCCGAAAAATCTTCAACTTTTCACAGAATGTGAATACATAAATGACACGCATTATTACAAATGTGTCCGCAATTCGAACCAGCCGTTTTAGAGAAAGTAAATTCATGAATAGTTTTCATTGGTCGAATAGATAGAAATAATGGCAGAAAAATGTTGCAGTGATAGATTCACGACTCCCTAGATTCAATAGTAAGCGAATGAAGTATATTCTATATGAATCAAGTTGTGTAGAGTTTTCGATTATAATTCTATATAGATATCTCGCTCATCTTTCAACGCTGCTTTTGCCTGGTTATAAACGTGTTGAATTACACTCATCATTATCCTCTGTTGTATTTATCATTGTTAGTACCATAACGTGGGTGCTTCATAATCAGGGCTGCTCGTAATGGCTATAAATTATGTTTTTGCAAATGTGGGTTCTTCATATTTCTTGTTGAATGGCTATGAATATTGTTATTTTCTTTTGCTAATTCTTATACCTCAGTCACCAGTAATCCCACAGTGCATCGTTAAACCCAATATATAAAATCAATCATTCCGTAAATTCACCTGGCGGGATTTTTTGTCCCTCAACGCCAGTGAATCCCTGTTAGGGTATATTCGAAGTTATTTCCTGTCTCGTTTGTCTTATTGCGTGTGTCCAATGCGCTAACGCGCCGACAATGGCTTGTTATGAAACAACGCCGCGCACTTTTCTTCCAAGTGACCGTGGCCAATGCCCAGAAGATCGCCGACCAAGGCCTGTAGATATACACGCGGTTCGTGCATGAGCCGAGACTGCATTACCGGCATCGTTAATTATACATACTTGGGGCCGGGGGAGGGGGGGCTCGAAACGTCGGGCTGGTAGTGGTGTGGGATAGGGGGGACGGTCGCTCGGAGCCTCCATCTCTTGAGGGTACAACAGCTATGATAACCAGGTTTTTACATATGTTCAGAAGGAATTTGTTGTACAACCGTGAAGTGTTGAGAAAAGGATTAAGGATAAAGGATTAACGTGATGATGAAGTAGGTTAAGGGAATGTATGCACGGTGATAGAGAAATTCATATTTACTATTTTTTTTCTTCCTTCATGAACCAGTAAAATTGAATGAAAAGTGAACCATATCCTAGATATAATTCTATGCTTTTAATAAATATGAAACTCTATCTTTGTGCAATCAATCACTTTCATAAGATAATACGTCAATGAATTTCATCACATTCTTGGTATTTATTGACGTATTACCTTAGAACTGATCGAATTCACGAAAAGAGAATGTCATATTAATTGAAGAGCATGAAATTATCTTGGAGTTGATACACTATTCATTCGATCACACTGGTTTGTGAACATTGAACAAAATAGTGAAGATGCATTTCTCTATTTTCATAATCACCGTGGATGCACACCCTTGACAATGCTATGTTGATTCATGGAACCGATATCTGAATGAATTTACAAATTCTAAACCTCCGAAATAATCTCCAGATGTGAAGCAGAACTTGATGAATATCGCATGTTACGGTCGTTATGACAAGCCACGATAGAAGCGGTCATTCCCATACTTGATTCAACACACTGTGGATAATACGCCAATACGCCTGTGGATAATACGCCAATACGCCTGTGGATAGTAACCGATTCAACTAGTTGTGTTCGGAAAACACATCTTCCAACTTTTTACCCGACCTCTTCTTAGACATATCGATATCCAATCATAATACGAAACATCCTGTACGCGTAAGTAAGTGTAAGAAGCCGAGATGCAGTTTCATCTCCCGCCTAATTGGAAACTGTTTTTACTCGATGCGCGGTGACGATGCGCGGTGACGAGGCATCTTCGAGGCGACAAGAACAAGCAATATGATCGCTCACAAGACTGGTTATTGATTCACACCGACACACGTGATGCGAGTATGATCCGCTGACAAAAACCTGCCTGTCATTCACATGTCCCAGTCCAACGGTCTGTCATCCACGTATCCTAACCCAACTCTCTGTCCCAGTCCAACTGTCTGTCTCAGCCCAACTCTCTGTCCCAGTCACACTGTCCCAGACCAACTGCCTGTCATCCATGTATCCCAGTCAAACTGTCCCAGTCCAACTGTCTGTCATCCACGTATCCCAACCCAACTGTCCCAAACCAACTGCCTGTCATCCACGTATCCCAACCCAACTGTCTGCAGCCCAGTCCAACTGTCCCAACCCAACTGTCTGTCTCAGCCCAACTGTCCCAACCCAACTGTCTTTCCCAGCCCAACTGTCTCAACCCAACTGTCTTTCCCAACCCAACTGTCCCAACCCAACTGTCTTTCCCAGCCCAACTGACCCAGCCCAACTGCCCCACTCCAACAGCTGTCTGTCATCCACGTATCCCAACCCAACTATCTGTAGCCCACTCCAACTGTCTGTCATCCACGTATCCCAGTCAGAGTATCAGACCGTGTCCAGGTGGCCAGTGAATAAGCCACAAGAACATCATCACCCAAGTCGAGAGGGTCAGTTTTAGATTGATTGATGACGTATTAAAACTACGAATAAGAATCCATTTCTCTAGGATGAAGCCATGAGAGCCACTGTGTGTAGTGTTACAAGACTATAGTCATGTGACACAGCCTTCTCTCGGCCGTCACCATGGCAACGCGCTGCCGGATCTCTGCGGTGTCGACCGGCCCGGCAGCACCTGACCGGCCCGGCAGGCACGTACCGGCCCGTGGGAACACGGCCCTGGTGAAGGTCGCGCCACGGCCAGACCGCAGGGGCACGTGACGTGTGTGGCGGGCGGCGGCACTGCCGGGGGGAACTCATTCATAAATCTGACAGACACGTTGACCGCGTGGCGTGATGAGCAGTCGTTCGGGGACCGGGGTTCGGTTCCCGTCACGGTCGACTATCTGCCAGACGAGTGGACCAGTATACCTGGGTCGCGACCCGACACTTGGTTCTCGCGCGGCGAAGTATCGAGGTACCGCGATGAAGACTCTTGCTAGGTGAAGGATTAACACTTGACTGACAATTGTAAGGCCGAGACAGGTTCGCGAGAATCTTCCTGCAATTCGGGTTTTAACAACAACACTACTTCATCATTTATTAAATATTACATTTTTGTTTCAGCCGATATAGGCCCCATTCATATTATCACGCTTTCTTGGCTGTACATGTTTTTATTTATTGAACTTGTTGAATTGAGAATAAAAACATTTCAATATTACATTAGTTAAAAATCACATCATTTGTGAGTAGAGTCTTTTGGGGATGTTTTGGGGAACCTAAACCATAACCCTGCACTCGATTCAACATTTGACAGTTATTTTGCTAGAAAAAGAGAAGTAACAGCATGGGTAGTCGAACCCTGGACCCTCAGAACATGAGGTATCTATGCTACCAGTAGCGCCACAGCGACATGTGCTTGCCTAACGCTACTTCATCATATCATTGCAGCTGAGTCATGACGTCACAAATCGTAGCGTTCCCATTGGTCACTTTTAGTCCCATTGAAAGACAGACCAACTGAAGACAAATTCTCGCCATCGGTTTTGAGCTGAACGGCGCATGTAGCAATCAATTCAGTTGAACTTCTTCAAATGTTCACCTTTATTCACAATTCAAGACCTTATTCTTACGTGGGAAACAAACATGGTCAATAACGGACTCAGAGCTCTTAGAGATGAGGAAGCGGCCGCCACCAAGTGTATCGTTTTCCTGCCAGGTTTATAACCTCATCAGTCATGCCGCGTGTGACGGTCCGGGACGGGCGGGCGCTGTAGCCGGGCAGGGGCAGGGGACGGGCGGTCGAGCCGGCAGCGCGCGAGGGCGTGGCCGGTCGTGACCTGACCCAGAGCGATCGTGGCGGCCACTCGGGCTCCCCTAGCAACGCTCCCTAGCAACGGCGTGCTAACAGACTGGATAAACTGTGAGCCAATAAATACTGGACATAATCGCAGCATCGTTATGTCTATAGTCATGTAGAGGACGTTACTCTCTCTATATATATCTCACTCTCTCTTTCTTTCTTTCTTCCTCTCCCTCTCCCTCTCTATCTCTCCTCTTTCTTTCTCTCCGTCTCTCTCTCTCTCTCTCTCTCCCTCTCCATCTTGTCATGTAGGCCTACTGTCCTGTTTTTCGAGACCAGATCATTTTTTTATTCTTTTATTCTGTCAGTTCTACCTGACGATCGGTCGGCTGGACAAGTATTTTGTCAATTTTTATATTTTCTGTAACTTGAGAATGAACGATGCAATTCGTTTGAAACGTCGTTTAATTGATAATTAAATATTTTACACACAAGAACAATCCTAAAACCATGATTTTATCTAAACATAATACTTGTGAAAGCTTACACCAATTAATATATATATATATATATATATATATATGAAGATCTTCTTGAACAATTCTAATTTTTGATATCCTTCGTACGGACACAGATTTCTAGACTCACTCGCTCTCTCTATATATATGATACTGCAATAGTGATGTACAAAGATCGAACAATTCGTCTTGAGTTGCTCCGATGATGTCTAGTGTTCACCTGATGCCGGTGTCGATAAGCGTGTGTATAGGAATGGTGCGAATACGCCGCCCTGTGGAACACCGCCCGTGGAGCCTCGTTGTGCGCATGTCACTATTGTGTTGCGTTTCACTCGATCCGACGTGATAATAGACGATCACATTTACATAATCCTCGGGGCAATATGACGCGGCGATAACCAGGCGGGGAGAACGCTCGTGGGGTGTCAACACGGGGTGAGAGTGTACCGAGCTAGTTGATAGTGTACATTCAGAGAGTTTGTAGTTCAGGTATATATATATTTGTGAAAAATGTCAAGGTTTCAATATTCCACTTTATTACAATATATTTTACCTTTTTATCTTTGATGATCAATTTTGATCAATCTTATATTGGGGATTGGTTGCCTGAACTAAAAATCAACTGTTCTAAAAATTGACTCTACTCAAAATCAACTGAACTGAAAATCAACTGTACTCAAAATCAACTGGTTTTACTTTACTAAGAACCAACTGACCCAACCTTCTATGTTTTGAGCAACCTGTACAGAAAGAGAATTGAGGGATTTGGCTCCCCCCTTCACAAATTGTTACCACCCATCAAATCTTCTTTTGGCTCTTTATAGTTGATGTTAGGTGGGTAGGGTTTGTGTCCAATGGAATTTCAGAAGGGGAGGAGCCTAACCTCCCATTTATACTTCTCTACAGATTGCTCATGATGTAGAAGTCTAGGTTAGTTTGTCTTTGTACAGTTGTGTTTTAGGTCATTTGGTGTTCACCACAGTTGATTTTTAGTACAGTTGGTTTGAGTACAACAATATATGAAGTACTATGTTTATTCGTCCAAATAATTGTCAGTCGATATTCCGTTGGGACGATTTCTGCTGAATATCTGCATACATCTCAACAGAGTGGCGTTACTGCTCGGTGTGGTTGCCATGGTACCCACATTGTTAATCTTCTCTCTCTCTCTCTCTCTCGCTCGATCATTACCTGCTCGGATATATTGACAGCACAAAGCCGTATCCATGAGGAAGATGTAAGTTGACACCTCGGGTCAAAGGTCATGTTATTAGTAACAAGTAGATTCTCTCTCTCTCTCGCACGCATGCAACACGTGTCCCGGTCACGAAGCTATTAGCAGGTGTCTGTGTGGGTGGCAGGAGACCTGGAATGTGGACCACCCCCCTCCCAACCCCCTCCCACCCCCCTTGCACCCCTGACACAAGGACCGAGTGCATGCTTGACTCACTGGGTTCTTTGACGAATCACGTTCTGACATTCGGAAATATAAATTAAATTGGACAAATATATGATAATTAGGCCTATATAAAAATAATGTCGAAGGGATTATCCTGAAAATGAAGGTGAATAATCAAACCCGAACGAAATTGGATCAAGATAAAACAGAGAAGCCGCGCCCTTGGTAGCTCAGTCAGCTGAGGCTTCGCTTCAAGTCTTTTCACAATATCAAGATTTCATCATTTCATCATCAGCTCAATCGTACCACCATATAACCAAGCTGTTGGTGGGGTCGTTAAGCAAACAATAATCATCATCATCTTGAAACAGAGAAGAGAAAAAGGTCCCTGTGGCTCAGCCACCTGAAGCACCGCTCCAGGTGGCTGAGCTACGGAAGGCGTTAGCCAGTGGCTCGTGTGTCGACCGGACATAATTGCACCTGCAGCTAGTTATCTGCTAGTTAGCTAACCGAAAGTTAGCCAGTGGCTCGTGTGTCGACAGGACAGAATTGCGCCTCAAGCTAAACATGCTAATAGCGACTAAAGAGTTGTAAATATTAATCAGTGACAAGTAAGTGAGAGAGATGGAGAGATGCAGTCAGTGGTTGAGAGAGAGAGATGCAGTCAGTGGTTAACCCACAGGATGCGGAACAGGTTACATTCGAAAATTCAATCTCATCTCACTTCCGGCTGCGAGAGAGAGATAGTGAGAGAGAGAGATAGTGTGAGAGAGAGAGAGAGAGAGAGAGAGAGAGAGAGTATCTGAAATTAAAATATACTTTAAGGGTTTAGAATCTAGAATCTAGAAATTCTGAAATCAAAAATCAATGTCCAAATTGGAAATTGAATTGAAAAAACTTGTAATTTCCATGTCATTTGGTTTGTAGTCAAGTTGTAAGTATTTTTACGTCAGTTAACTTCCATTTTAGTTCATTGTCAGCACTTTTTTTTCATATATTGGGTTCAACGACGCACTGTTATGTTGGCGCAGATCTATTGGCGTGGATGGATGATGGGATTAAGGTTCTTGGGTAATGGGAAGGAAGCGGTCATGGCCGACTTATTGTAGGAACCATCCTTGCATTAGCCTAGACTACAGACGGAAACCATGAAAAGCCCCTGTAAAGATGGTAGGCGGCAGGGATCGAACCTCGCCTCCCGGATCACATGAAGCGATCGCGTTAACCACTGCGCTACATGTGCCGGTTCCTTGATGGTGATAGGGTGGATATTATTGGATGAGCGAAGCTTGAATGCCGTCAAAACATCAACTTGATGTAACTTTTTGAGAGGATTCAATTTCCTTCTTATTAGCTCATCCATCAACGCGGAAACACATAACGCGTTTTCCCAGTAATACACACGCGGGCCTCGAACCAAAGACTTCGTTCAGCTCAGTGTTTGTTAGCGTTCAGTTTGCAGATAGGGTAATTAACATGTGATGAGGCCAGTTGTATCAGGCTAACATGATCTGCGAAGAAGTACGCATGTTACCATTAGAAGCCTGCAGGGGATTTCAACGCACGGGTAGGAAACGAATAATGTTTATATATATATATATATATATATATATATATATATATATATATATATATATATATATATATATATATATATATATATATATATATATATATATATATATATATACCGGTACATATATTCATACATAATATGTATATAATTAAAATCTATCAATTTGTGTAAGATATCGTATGAAACAAATTGAGATTGTGTTTGTATGAATTTGAATGAGATGTGTGATATGTGGATAAAAGATGGCGTGTCTCGATCCATGTCGCGCGCGCAGCTCGCCACGATCAGGGCAATTACAGCCAATAAATCTACCCGGCTTGCCAGCATTACACGACCGCTCTGCGGGTTGCCTGAAGCTAGGGGTCATTTCACCGAGGAGTAGATTGAGCGGAATATCAGGGTTCTGGTGATGAACTTTGAACCCTATGAGATATCGGATTCCTGAAAACGAGGAAACAGAGATATTTGCAGTACCTACAAGATGGGTGCCTAATAACTATTCATCTTACATCACCTAATTGTCAGACGTAGACGCTTAGACAATGTGTATTTCTAAGAGTATACGCCTGACGATTAGGCGATTCGAGAAACATAGTCAAAACTGACATTATTTTGAAGGTATTGAATTTATCTGTGTTTCCTTGTTCTCAGAATTTCGATAGCTGATACCGTTCGAAGTTTATCACCAAAAACCTGATATTCCGCTAAATCGACTCCTATGGACTCTGAACAGGAAAATTTTTTCTTATTGGGTTTAACGACGCACTGTACTTTTACACACGCGAATTCACTGACTTAGAATTGTGAGTATTATGGTCGAATCGGTTGAACCATTTTCGGAAAATCAAGTCTTGATATTTCGGAAAAACGTATAAAAATTTGGTTGAACAAAATATGTGAAAAATAAAATATTTTCAAAAAAATTAAAATTCTCACCGAATGTTGACACATACAAAATAGACATTGTCACAAATTGTCATCCGAATCGAATCAGCCGTTTTTATTAAAATAATTTAATCAATCACAATTTATCTCGTCCGTGTCTGAAACGAGCCACGAGAATTAACATGTGATTGAGTCATTTGTATCAGGCGATCATAATGCATGAGGAAGTGTGCTAGTACCAGCTAAATGCCGTAGAGCTAGTGTACATAGGACGCCTTGCGTAACCATGGCAACCCGGGCTATGATATAAACAACCCTGGTTGCCATGGTCACGCAATGCATTCTAAAGAGCACGTGCTCTGACGTCAGAGCACCCGGGTTGTATATGGTATAGCCCGGGTTGTCATGGTTACATTTACTATATATATATACTGTATATGTATATATATATATATATATATAGGAGTCTCGATCCGAAATTTATCAGCTAAAACTCACAGAAATTAACATGTGATTGAGTCATTTGTATCAGGCGATCATAATGCATGAGGAAGTGTGCTAGTACCAGCTGAAAGCCGTCAGAGCTAGTGTACATAGGACGCCTTGCGTAACCATGGCAACCCGGGCTATACTATAAACAACCCTGGTTGCCATGGTTACGTAATGCATTCTGAAGAGCACTCTGACGTCAGAGCACGTGCTCTGACGTCAGAGCACCCGGGTTGTATATAGTATAGCCCGGGTTGTCATGGTTACATTTACTATATATATATACTGTATATGTATATATATATATATATATATTTATATATATACATATAATATATATATATATATATATATATATATATATATATATATATATATACCATATATATATATATATATATATATATATATATATAGGAGTCTCGATCCGAAATTTCATGATATAATTGGATGATTATGATTGAATGATTTGCGTTCTCGCGGTAAAACATGGATTTAAAGACGCTTACTCACTCACACTGATGACAACTGTGAGGTTTTTAATGGGCGAAACTTACAGATTTTAACATGGGATTCGCTCAATTGTATCAGGCGATCATGATCAGCGAGGAAGTATGCTAAATCCCAATACACGGCTTCAAGCCTCTCAGAAATAGAACGCGGTACTTGAATGACGTCAGAGCACGTGATCTTTAGAACACCGTGCGTAACCATGGCAACCCGGGCTAAACTATATACAACCCGGGTTGCCATGGTTACGCAATGCATTCTAAAGATCACGTGCTATGACGTCATTTCGGAACAGCGTTCGATTTTCAGTCATTTAGCTGGTAATAGCACACCTCCTCGCTGATCATGATCGCCTGATACAAATGACTCGATCACATGTTAAATTCTGTGAAATTCTCTGAGTTTTGGCCGATAAAAACTCCATAGTTGTCGTTAGTGTGAGTGAGTAAACTACATTGAATTAACGTAATTCCGTGATTCCGTTGTTCCATAATTGTATTATTCATATTTAATTATTACAATATTATATTATTGTATTATTATATTATTAATTTTTGTATTATTTTATTATTTCAATATAATATCATTGCATTTTTATATTTTTCTTCCACTGTATTATTGTATTACTATATTATTACATTACTGTATTATCATATTTTTGTATTACTGTATTATTATAATATTGTATATAATTGAATTATCAGATTATTATATTCTCGTGTTACTGTTCTATTTTATTATTTTTTTTTGTATTACATATCTATATTTTTGTAATACCATATCATTGTATTATTATATCATTATATTTCTGTATCACTGTATTATTGTTTCATTGTTCCATTATATTATCGTGTTATATTATTATTGCATATTTTCACTCATGATACTTTCGTACCTCAATTAATAATTGGTCTAATAACCACATTTCATTATTGGCAATATGGAATCTCACATGAATTTTACAATTATTTTTCATACATTCCAAATCTACTTTCCTCATTACTAGCAAGTCTGATTGCTTCCCTTCAGATTCCCCGAATCTTACAATTGTCAAGTGAAAGCAAAGCCCAGTAATTAATCCATGCTTCACTCGAGACCACACGCAACTAGCCCGTTTTCCTCGTACTCCCCACACACTGTACTGTATCACGTTGTAATTACCGCTCGCAAACCAGAAGCTAATCCCTAATCTACAATTACCAGATCGTTAATTACAGGTTTGTTTAATTAATGCATGTATTGGTTTTGAGATCGAGGATTAATTATTGGTCCGCGGATCTCTTGAGCAAGATGCTGCGGGCTTGAGGAACGAGATCGAGATATGGACCAATCAAAAGATCGCTAGTAAAGTCTGAGCCACAATTGAAATATGGATTTATCATGGTGAAATAGTATTAGGCCTGTGTTATAGTGACATAGGTGGGCCACAATAGACTCTCATTTCACTGGAAGATCCGGTTCACCGCCGACCTTTAGCATTGCCCTGCCTTGAACGGTTCAACTATTGAAATTGAACATCGATTTTTTTTTTTTCACAAGAAATTAATACAGAAAAGAAAAAAAGTACAGTTTGCTCATTCTAAGCCACAAAGTCTTGGTTAAGACTTATCTGTGGAATAACATCAAAATTAATATGGTACAACATAGCAAATTAACGATTAAAACGGTGGTAAGTCATTTGTACTTCTACCTTTCTGGAAACCGTATTGTGAGTCACTAATCATATTATATTTATGTAAGTTATTTTCAAGTCTATCGGCTATACATCGTTCCATAATTTTTTCATTCGAACTTAATACAGCAATGGGTCTATAATCTCCATTCATCCATGTGATCACCCTTGTTCCATGTGATCACCCTTGTTATGTGACCAGATCACCCATGTGATCACCCTTGTTCCATGTGATCACCCTTGTTATGTGACCAGATCACCCATGTGATCACCCTTGTTCCATGTGATCGCACTTGTTATATACTGGTCGTACCACTGACATCCATGTGATCACCCTTGTTCCATGTGATCGCACTTGTTATATACTGGTCGTACCACTGACATCCATGTGATCACCCTTGTTCCATGTGATCGCACTTGTTATATACTGGTCGTACCACTGACATCCTGAGTTCACAAGGAACCATGGATAAGCTGGTGAGCTTAGCGATTCTAGGACTTACGTCATCTACTGATAATTGCAGATCTTGAACTCGAACTCCATCTCATCGATGCGAGGGATTTAATGATGGATGTGAGATGAAGTAGTAATTATAACTGACCCAGGCTAGTATACCTGGATACTGTTGTCGATGAATAAACAGTGAATATCACTGTTTATTCGGAGGATATACAATATCAGTCTTGTTTTGTTCAACTGAGCTCAAGCAAAATACGATGGAGAAACATTCATGAATTCCAACTCTAACCCAAATAGTCCGAACAAATGCTTCAAAATAACAATATGTAGCCTATACGGTACCTATGAATATTAGCCTGGGCCTATATATTATAACAGCCACGCGCTAAAAAGGGGACCTGAAGCCCCCCATAGGATGTTTTTGAAATATGGTCATTTTTAAATGATTTTTGCGATTCGCAAGCAGTTTTGGAGTCTATAGTAAATGGACATTTCCGAAGTTGGATAGTAATATTTTCATCATTATAGACATTTTCGAAGTTATTTCCGCGATTTTTATCCCGGTGGCCAAGTCAATTATCGCAAGCGGTAGTAACTGAAGTCACCGTTGGGCGTGGGTTCGAGACCCGCATAAGGCATGGGTTTTTGTAAGCGTCCTTTCATCTATCATCACTTCATCGTTCCATTATCACCCGCTCATTCGTACCCCCGTATAACCTAGCTGTTGGTGGGGTCGTTAAGCATAATTAAAAAATATATATATATATTGTCGTGAGTTTATTCGTAGGTCAACATATACACACACACATATATATATATATATATATATATATATATATATATATAATTAAATATATATATATATATATATATATATATATATATATATATATATATATATATATATATATTTACACATATATGGTATGATTTAAAATTGTTGAAAATCGGGACCTCCACCGGGACTTGAACCCGAATCTCCATATTACCGCCGGTGGTTATTCAGAAAGTTGTCAAATAATATACTAATATATATATAGTGTTCGAACCGAGGCCCGACCTACCCTCACCACTGCGCCACCCGTGCCGGTCACTCTGGTCTCAACAGGGTCCGGACAACGTTCAGCTTGTTCCGGTACATTGCACTATATGGCAGCCAACGGTCGGCCGGACACCTGTGGCCTGTACGGGAGAATTAGCAGACAGCTGGGCTAAAACACTTGCTGCAATTACCTGGGGACATGTATAGCTGTTGGGCTAATGGGACGTTCATTCGATACGACAGTCGAGACGGTTACCCACAGGACAAGGGCATCACGGCCCTGGCCTAGGGTGACAAATATAGACGGAGATAAGCCTCAAAACCTTCATCATCACACATATATCTGGATATAAAAATCTGAAATAATGGATAATATAAATTATATAATATATTTTATAATTATATAATCATAAAATTATTTGAATGATAGATATAATGTATATACATATATATATATATATATATATATATATATATATATATAGATTTACATATATATATACATATATGTACATATATATATATATATATATATATATATATATATATATATATATATATATATATATATATATATATATATATATATATATATATATTCATATATATATGGAGTCTCATGATTGTATTCCATATGAATATTGATTGAATTACATTTATTTCATTGGAATTACATCAATTCAATCTGGTTAGTTTACTCACACTAACGAAAACTATGAGGTTTTTATCGGGCGAAAATTACAGAATTTAACATGGGATTTGCTCATTTGTATCAGGCGATCATGATCCACGAGGAAGTATGCTATTACCAGCTGAATGGCTGAAAATCGAACGCGGTACCTAAATGACGTCATAGCACGTGATCTTTAGAATGCATTGCGTTACCATGACAACCGGGGTTGTATATAGTAAAGCCTCGGGTTGCCATGGTTACGCACGGTGTTCTAATAACACGTGCTCTGACGTCATCCAAGTACCGCGTTCTATTTCTGAGACGCTTGAAGCCGTGTATTGGGATTTAGCATACTTCCTCGCTGATCATGATCGCCTGATACAATTGAGCAAATCCCATGTTAAATTCTGTGGCTCGTTTCAGAAACGGACGAGATAAATGGGATTGAATAAATTATTTTAACAAAAACGGCTGATCCGATTTGGATGAAAATTTGTAATAATTATTATCTTTCACATGTTCACATATAGTATAAATTTGAATTTTTTTTGAAGAGATTTATTTTCTCAAAAATATTGGTGAGTACGATCTATTGGCGTCGGTGAATTATATATGAGATGATGGGATAATTTGATGAGAGGTGATTTTATTATGATATTTGTGGATGATGGGAAGGAATCGGGCGTGGCCTGTTGTATGGGAACTGACAGAGGGAATCCACTAAAAACCTCCATCAGGACAGTCGAATATGGCAGGACTCGAACTGCGGCCTCCTGAATGACGGTTCAGTGTATTATCCACTCGGCCACACGTCTAAGTATACATATATATATATATATATATATATATATATATATATATATATATATATATATATATATATATATATATATATATATTCATATGCCAATAGCGAGAGAGCGAGAGAAAGAGAGGGTGGAAGTTATCGAGTGCTCAATTGCATTGCCATACGAGAGACGTGTTAAAGTCTGCAGAAGGGAGCAGATCCAATGATAGTATATACTGCTGGTAGGTATCCACTAATAGTCTAACGCCCTCAAGGCTGTCAGCTGATCCAGCTCGGTGTATTGGCGGGCTATGACGTGAGGGCTGTAAGAGCAACAGGTAGCCCGGTGTATTGAGCAACAGGTTGTAGCTGTCAGTGACAAGTGTGTGTTAATACGAGACCGCATGTAATGGAGTCCAATGAACCGTGTAACGGTCACACACCGACACCTGACACCCTCACTCCCTCTCTCTCTCTCTCTCTCTCTCTCTCTCTCTCTCTCTCTCTCTCTCTCTCTCTCTCACTCTCTCACTCTCTCTCTCTCTCGCTTGCTCTCTCTCTAACCCTCTCTCTCTCTCTCTCTCTCTATCACACATTCTTCCTTTAAAGAATTGAATATTGAAAATTTTCAATTTGTTCGCAATGGAGTTTCCACTTTCATTGATTTTTACCTATTCTGTAAGTATATCACATCAATTGTTGTATTAGTTAATTGAATATATTCAAAGAATTCCCGGTTATTGTTGCACTCTAAGTTATTTGATATTCAATTTGTGCGAGCATTTGCATTTCAGAGAAACGATGTTTGTGGATATTCAAATGTTTATCTGACTTTATATAATATGGAAACAATATCAAAAATCTGCTATGTGATTTTGTTATTGTAATTATTTGATTCTGTAATGTGCTATGAGCATCCTTTAAACTTCGAAGAAAATCTCGATCTTGAATAAAGTTAACATATTCTAATTATCCTTTGGGATGGTAATATCGCCCTTGTGGTGCCCCGTTCAAACGATCTCATCTTCCATTCATAGCCTTCATTGAGGAACAATGATATTTCATCAAGTCTCGATGTTACTGGAATAAAGAACTTGCAAGAATCTGTCCGAATGAATGGAATGAATGTCGATGGTCCCCGCAGATAAGACAGTGTGAAGGTGTGCAACAGGTGTGTAGCCGGGCGGACGTTGGAGGACGAGTAATTAGCGTGTAGCTCGCTTGGCCCCTCGGGCGGCCGGCTCGGCACCACTGACCCGGTCAGCTGACGCTCATTACCATACGTTCAACACTTCGCCCAAACTCATTCATACAAACTATCAAACGAGCGCGAAAACACTGCATATAGGCCTATATGTGTGGCATATATATATATATATATATATATATATATATATATATATATATATATATATATATATATATATATATATATTCCATTGAAGGACTTCCACGAGACAAGAACGAGAAGATGGCGAACAGTTTTTCGATGAAACGTCGAGTAGAAGGGTACTCTTCAGAACCAACAACACTCATCAAAGAAGGGCAAATTTCCGGCAAAGATGGACTTACCATCAACCACAGGCCCTCAAAACTTCAGTCATCCACTGTCCAAACATACAGATATATCAATATATATATATATATATATATATATATATATAGGCCTAAAAGTTGAAACATTAAATATATATACATAGCCCCAAATATGTATATCTATTCAATCAGGTAGTTTTGTCCAGTGGTTGCTCTGGAACTGGATGCATGCAGTTGGCCCGAGGAGGAGGATGTTTCGGGCGAGGTCCGGACACGAGGAGTAGGTCACTCAGCGAGACAAAGTGCGCCAACAAGTGGTCGCCCGGAGCAAGGATGCTGTGAGCTCGCGTCTCGAGGAACCAGTCTCCACTTCCGCCCGCGACTCGCGTGTGCTGGCCGTGTGACGTCACACCGGCCGGCCGAGACGACAGTAAACACACTCCAAATAACAATCATATGATAGATAGAGATTATTCTGAATCAATATTCAATTATTGCTTGATAATCCATGGGTGTCGATCTAGCGGAATATCAGTATTTACCACGAAGAGGACGACGATGCGACAGGATTGGCCAGTCGGCATTATTTGAGAGGCCTTAGATAATGGTGTTCGACACCTCCAACCTGACTTGTTGGAACTGGGCGAAAGATACTCATTATTGTCAGTCTTTTGGTGATAACTCTTGAAGAGTAGGAGATGCGAAATTCTGAAAACGAGTAAACAGATATTTTCAGTATCTTCAAGACGATGTATGGGTTTCTGTAAACGTCCTCTCACCTTTCATCACTCCATCTTGTCATCATCACCCGCTCAGCCGTACCCCATTATTACCCAGCTGTTAGTGGGGTCGTTAGGCAACATTTAAAAGAAATTATATCCCGCTAAATCGACTCCCATGGACTCTTGAGGAAGTAGAGAGAAATGCATCTTGACTATTTGTCTCCAGGTTCACGAATTAGTGTTATTGAATGAAAAGTATTTCCACTGTTAGAATAATTTCACGCTCTTCAATTAAAATGACATTGTTGTCCTCTCCGAACGATCCTACCTCATCACGTGTCCTCCTAACTGAGAACAACCACGTGCTTCAAGTTGTCCTAGCCGAACGATCCTACCTCATCACGTGTCCTCCTAATTGCGAACCACCACGTGGTCCAAGTTGTCCTATCCGAACGATCCTACCTCATCACGTGTCCTCCTAATCGAGAACAACCACGTGGTCCAAGGTGAACGAGGAACTGTTAACGTATTCGCAGGCGACGTTTTAATGACCAGAACGTAAGCTATCACTTCCTCTCTCGAGCAGAGTCAACTTGATCTAGTTTCAGCGCCAACCTCACATATTAACGATCGTACTGGCTTTCCGTCTGAACGTGTTGTTGATGCTGGACTTCAAATTACTTATTCAATTTACTTATAAGGCTTTCAGTAATCTTTTTTTCTTCTTGTGCTATTCAAATGATTATGTATAGTATCTAGCTATCTATATTTATGTGGTTCTCTCAAAGTATCATTATTTGTTGTACCAAGGCCCGGTGTTACGAATAATACATTTGTTGATTAAGCGATAATTAGTGGATTAGCTTGTCATTACCCTTGGTTACCAATGTTATTTTGTACTGCAATTGATTAATTAGATTAAATAACACATTTTTACTATTGGTAATATGGGCCCTAATTGTTTAATATAATGTAATCACTAATCTAATGCTAATTTGTAAATGGTGGTACTGCCACACTCAAGCTTTTAATGTTATCTATAGGTTATATTGTGAAATATGTCATTTGTGTACCGATTTCCTCGCAAGAGGGTTCAAGGAATAAACACTACTACTACTACTACTACTACTACTACTAGTACTACTACTACTAGATTCAGAGAAGTATCTTATATAGGCCTAATACTGTCGATCCATAATAAACACTCACAATATGTTACGTGTTACTTGTATGTAACGGTACGCCGTGACGTAGAGATATTTAAAGGATATTAAAAATAATTTCAATCTCTGAAACTGATCTTCATGATCTTGATCTTTTATCTTGAATTGATCAATTGAATATTGTCATTATTCGCTGAAATCCAGTTGTAGGGTTGTGATGCCTTACCGTGGGATTCTCAAATCAGTGGAAAAAATGTTCCAAATTATTGTTATTAAAATATTTGCAATCTATATTTTTTGCAAGCTTATAGTATTTAGTGACTGCATCTCGTGATGATTAAATGTATCAAATAACGGTTAACCCCAGCGATAACATGTAAAGTTGTCAGATATTTAATTAGTGTTTTTACCCGGCCTAGCATGCATGGGTTGGTGTAGTTCAACTTGTGCACGCCATGTACTGGTTAGCGCTGAGGCAGACACTCTACAGGTGCCACTTTTTTGGTGACTGTTTCAAATACCAACATTTAATTACTGTTGGTTCTCACAGAATTGCAGATATCTTTAATTACATGGGACCTCTGATGATACTCGTCGAATCTAAATACCTGCTGAAATAATGACAGAAGTAGAATAGACGATTATAGTTCATATATATATATATATATATATATATATATATATATATATATATATATATATATATATATATATATCCCTCTCTCTCTCTCTCTATATATATATACATATATATATATATATATATATATATATATATATATATATATATATATATATATATATATATATATATGTGTGTGTGTGTGTGTATATATGGCCTATGTATATAACTTCCACTTGGATGTTATTATAGTTTCGATGTTATTGCAAAAAAAAAACTGGGTTTGTGACGTAATTCTTTAATACCGTGAGATTCTCAAATTGGGTGAAAAAATGTTCTAAATTATTATTATTAAATATTTGGAATCTGTATTTTTTGTATGCTCGAAGTATTTAGTGACTGCATCTCGTGATCGAAGCGTATCTATATATTATATTTCTGGCTCATTTTACAACGCATATTCTGCGTTTGCCCAGTGTGAAATATGTAGGCCTATATTCGATATTTAAATATACCTAATATATATTTCTGATATTCTAATGATATAATAATCATGATCAATTATAATTCCTTTGATCATTATAAAATTACTTGTAATAATAAATACTGTTCTAGAGTAAGATTGTTAAAGGACATCTCAACCCTAGAACTAGATTTCAATGAATAACGATATTTATTTTCCTACTTTTAGAGATGACTGGAAATAATCATCTCAATCCCAGAACTATATGATTATTTCTTTATTCTCCAGAACCACGAGTCGTGACGTAGACACCACCCGATCCTGTACAGATATAGGCCTACAAACAGAATCGGGTGATGTCTACGTCACAGCTCAGAAAAAGGCCGGGTCATGGAGGACCAATTCAAATTAAACAATCATTAATCAATAATCAATGAATAATTTCTTACTCGATTATCTGAAACATTCATTCAGTCATGACCAAATAAATATTATGTAATTCACTTCCATTTATATTTAATGGTGATTCTAATTCCAATTTTTGATTACGTAAAAATAAGCTAATGTGCCAGTATTGAATGAGATACTTGTAGTGTGACCACGACTGTTGATATGTCACGTGGTCAACTCAACAGGTAGGTCTAGCTATCACCTGAGTGATTCGATGTGGCCTCAACTTCGCTTTCATTCCCAGAATCTTCGCCGAGATGTCAAGTAATTATACGACTGGTCAAGCTTTGATCGGTCGCTAGGCTTCGTTCTCCATTTCAATCTGATTAGATCGAAACAGTACCTCTGAAATGAATTGGTATGAAACGTGGAATACGTACCATGAATAGCTAATATTGTGTTCATATGTTGCTTGTCTTGCTCATCTCAATAATCATTCATTTCACGCCAATATATCCTAATTAACATAAGTAGCCTACGTTTTCGAATCCAGTTTGATGTCCATGTGAACACAATCCAGGCCCATGCTGTGTATATAATACACGGGTGGTCAAATGAATCGCGAATCTTCCAAAGAATGAGTGTTAGGGTTTGGGATTGTTAGTGTTTAGGGAATGAGTGTTAGTGTTCAGGGAATGAGTGTTAGTGTTTAGGGAATGAGTGTTGGGGTTTAGGATTGTTAGTGTTTAGGGAATGAGTGTTAAAGGCGCGTCGACTGCGAGCTCTTTCGTATGCAGCCCAGATATTCATGTCCGTGTACTTTGCCAGAGTGGCAAACTGTCATTCAGGAGACCGGGGTTCGATTCCCGCCATGGTCGACCATCCTGACAGAGGGGTTCTTCGTGGTTTTCCTCAGTCATTCAGATCAATACTGGGATGATTCCCTAACAACAGGTCACGACAGACTCCTTCCCACCATCCACAAACACCTAATAAATAAGCTTCCATCTCATCATCCCACCATCTCACCGACACCATGCAGATCGCAGTCATCCTAGAGTAGGTCCTCGAATCCAATACAAACTAATGACTGAACATTGTTCAACATAATATAAGTTATGTGACTTTGGTTCGACTCCCGGTCAAGGCAGGTCAATCGACTAACAATAGACACGGGTTTGAGTCCAGAATCAGTCTGGGCTCGAGTCCTGGTTGAGTTGTGGTTGAATGGTATACCATCCATCTCAATTTTTTCGTAAAACTGGTATTTAGTATTGAAAAATTAAAAATACAATCCAAAGTGATCCTAAATTTGTTTCGATCGTGTTATGAAAACTTTATGAGAAAAATTTGATTGACTTAAACTTATTTTAGTGCTTCTTGAGAAAGTTTTTTTTTTTGAGATTAGAAGGTAATGATTTTCAACCATCGTCGTTATCTGTTATCCAATTCTATTATCAAGCTGCAATAACAACAAATAAAAATATATTCATGATTAAATATCAATTATGTAATAATATTTGCTTGACTCGAAACTAACGCGGAGTACAAAGGAAGGTCAGCTGTTTGATTATCTCTTGCGGTGTTAGCAGTTACGTCGAGTGGTTAGTTGAGGAGCCGATCCTCCGGGGCGGTAGCCACGCTGGCCGTGTCTCTAGCCGCGCCCCCCGCGGGCTGCTCCAATCACGGCCGCCGTGGTGGGGGCAGCTCGACACGGCCGCTCGGTCGAGCTGGGGCATAGGGGGGACACCCGGTCGTTACAGGGCATGAGAGAGAGAGAGAGAGAGAGAGAGAGAGAAATAAAATATATAGATGTATGACTCACTATTTAGATAGGCTACTATTATGAAATAGTGAAAAATTGACAATGTCGAAAATTCAAATAAATCAAATTTGAGAATAAGTATCATGCCTTCATGATATATCTGTGAGATGAGAATATCTGGAAGTGTCACTAGCTATCTAGCTTGTGTGAAGACAATAAATAAAAAGTGTATTATCAGGAAATTAGTGACAAATTGATAGTGTTGGAAAAATCGGAAGAATCCAATGAACAAAAGAGACGTTGACACTTCCTATCTTCCTCATTTACACATTAAAAATTATTTTAATGTGTAATAAAGTAAAAATTTCGATTATCCGAAATAACTATCGAATGTTAATTTCCTAAAGCGCTTTTTTCCCAAAGGGGTCCCTATAGCTCTCTAGCGTGTGGGAGAGTGCAGGTTTCAACAGGTGTCTACGGGGTAGGGGGGTGTGTGTGAGAGAGAGAGAGAAGGAGAGAGAGAAATAAAATGTATAGTTATGTGACTCACTATTTAGCTCTTATGAAGACTGTAAATAATCTATGAAATCAGTGAGAAACTGATCATGTCGAGAAATAGAATAAATCCAATACGAAAATAAGTATCAGGACTTCATTATTCAGTGATAAATTGGTGACAAATTGAAAATGTTGAAGAATATTTGAATCTAATTAACAAAAATGACGTTGGCACATTCACATATTGAAAATAATCTCTATGAAAATTTCGTTTATCCCAAATATAACTATCGAATGTTAATTTCCTCCCCCCTCAGTAAGGGGCCCCTCCCGCGTGTCCCCAGGGGGAGTGCAGGCCTCAACAGGTGTGTTGGGGGAGGGGGGAGGGTTGAGAGAGACAGAGAGAGAGAGAGAGAGAGAGAAATTGTCTCAACTCGTCGACTATTATGAAATTGGTGAGAAAATGACATGTCGAAAATTCGAATAAATTCAATTTGAAAATAAGTATCATGACTAGATTATCTCCTGTAGAATGAAAATATACATAAGTGTCACTCACTGCCTACCTCGTTGGGAATCGGCCACTTTTATGAAATCAGCGAAAAATTGACAGTGTCGAGAAATAGAAGGAATCCAAAACGAAAATACGTATTGGTACTTCATTATTTAGTGATTATTCAGTGATAAATTGACAATATCGAGAAATAGAAAAAATCCAAAACGAAAATAAGTATTGAGGCTTCATTATTTAGTGATTATTCAATTATTCAGTGAGAAATTGACAATGATGAAAAATACAGTGTATCTAATTAAAACAAATATCCTAATGTATTGGTCAATCGTTTGAACTTTCAAATAAAAAAATAAAAAATTATTATTATTATTATTACTAAAAAAGACATTGTCACAGTTACATATTATAAATAATCTCCATGTGTACTAAACCAAACATGTCGATTACCCGAAACAACAATCCCCCCCCCCCGTCAGGTAGGAGCCCGGTGTTGGAGGGGCCCCTCCTCGTGTGGGGGAGTGCGGCTCAACAGGTGAGTGGGGAGGGGGGGGGGGGGGTGAGAGAGAGAGGCGCAGCGAAGAAGAACGGCCAGTGTTCTGATGGCTGGCTCTAGGTGAGGTGTGCATGGAGAGCTTGACTGAACATAGAGATCACCCATCCGTGACTGGAACACACTAGCGACACATTATACTTACTTTTAGGGACATTTTTACTCGGTTTCGGTGGACTAATAATTTTTTAATTGTGAATATATCATATTTATATGTGTCCCTAAGTGGTTTTTTAGTATTGTTGATTTGGACTATTTTATATTTAAAATCCGTGTGATTTTGATAGTGGTTATTTTAGTGTATTGGTAAAGTGTTTTGGTTTTGGTTTTTAGTTTTGTGTATGGACAGAATTGTCGAGTGATTTTTTTGTATTTAGTTTTTTTTGATAGAAGTGAAAAGTTCGTCAAAAAGTGACTTCAATTGATAAAGTGCTTCGAATTACAACTCAATAGAAGGTAAGAAATTCTTATATATTTTTTTTGTGTTTTTTTTTTATTTTTATGGAAATTCGTGTTGAAATTTTAACATTTTAGTGGAGAAATCGTCTTTATTATGAAAGTATTTTTTTTTATTTATCTGGGATAAAATCTTATCAATCAGAAGCGGGTCGATTAGAACAGAAAACTGAGTGAAAAACGAATAAAAAAAATGTATATATACAAAAATTGAAGCAATTAAGCTTACAATTCGTTTGTAATCATTCCAATGTTACCGGAAGCTAAAGACAGGTTAAAACGGTTGAAAAATTAGGTTAAAAATACGTTTGTCAATTGGTTTTAGCATAATTTATTCAATCAGCGTTGTTTGAACGAACAATTCGGTAACCATGGCGATAAGACGGTCTGCTATCTGCTGTACTTGCCTACCACAACGTACAAGGCGACTACACAACACTTCGACTTCACAACACACGAGAAAATAGATTATATTCGGGCTCGTATAGGATATTTCCGATATAGCAAGAATCAAACGTATTCGAAAAACAAATTAGAAATGAGAAAAAAAAGTTTTTTAGAAATTGTGAAAAATATTTCAATATTTTAGTTTACTGATGGGAATGAAATTTTCAATATTCGATATCGTTGAAGTATATTCATTTGAAAAATTGTCAAACTAAATATTGAAGACCAGCACTGAAGTACTTTTTTTTCATTTTTTTTTTACATCGAAATGTTGCAATAACTTCCCAGTTGAAGCTAGGAATGAGTTAGTTGGACGTTTGAACCAGAACTTCTTGGTTGTTTCAACACTTCCACGGGGTCTTGGCAATAATATCAATAAATAATCATCTTTGGAGCGTTTGAATGAAGCTAATAGACAACTCTAGGTATCTAATAACTCTAACACTCTATAACAGCAAAGTCTGAAACTCGATAACTCTGAAGTCCGAAATATAAAACCGTAACATATAGAATTCTAGAACACAAAGTTTGAAATAAAAACTCTAAAACTTCTAAGTCCAAAGTCTAAAACTCTAAGCATTAGAAGTCCGATGTCTAAAACTCTAAAGTCTGAAGTCCAAAAATCTGAAACTCCCAAGTTTCTAACAAGTATAAAACTCGGAAGTAAAAATCACTAAAACTCAAAGTATCTACCAACTCTTAAAAGTCTTCAAAAGTCTGAATTAAAAACTCTAAATTTCCAACTGAAAACTCTAAAACTGTGAAACTCCAACTAAAATCACTAAAAGTCTGAAGGAAAAACTGTAAAACTCCAACTAAAAACACTAAAAGTCTGAAGGAAAAACTGTAAAACTCCAACTAAAAGCACTAAAAGTCTGAAGGAAAAACTGTAAAACTCCAACTAAAAACTGCAAAACTTATCAAACCCAAGCAGCGTCTAAACACTTTGAATCCACCAAGCAACAAGTGACAACAAGTATAGATCTAATGGTCTCATATAACGATTAACTCAGCTCTGAAAAGATAAAACAATATCACTTTATTTCTTGCCATTTACATTCCACGGCCACTCGGGTGATAACAGCGTCACAATACTCTATTGGAACAGTTGTGTTAATCACGACAATCCCTGCCCGGTATTCGAACTCGGGACATGGGTTCGAATACCGGGCATGCCACGCATTCTACTCGAACATTGCTAGGTTCGAGAACACGAGATTAGGCTCGACTCTTGTAGCATGATTTCAAGGAGAAATTCATTGCAAATGTGGAAAAGTTTTTTTTTTCGATAAAATTTAGGTCCATCATGATAAATCACGAGAAATTTTTCTTTCAATGTGAAAAAGATGATTTTTTTCTGTTATATTTTCGAAATTTTACTATAGAATTAATCATTGTTAAGGCTAGGGATAAATTAGAAAGACCGTTTAGAAACGGCACATTTTGGTTGTTTCAATACTTCCAGGCGGTCTTGCCAATAATATAAATAATATTTTTCTTAATGTTGCTTAACGACCCCACAACAGCCAGGTTATACGGGGGTACGAATGAGCAGGTAATGAAACGATGAAGTGATAATAGACAAGAACCCATGCCTCATGCGGGACTCGAACCTAAAGCTGACTTCAGTGTCGACTGCTAGTAATAACTAACCGAGCCACCGAGACAGATTCAGTCACAATAATATTATCCAATATTCAAAACAACGACTCGTATTATTTACAACCACACAAATAAACTCGTTCAGGTATATTTATCTTGTTGGGACAAAATATTGGACAGAAAGTAAACATTCCACTTTTGAGTAATAGAACATTCTTTCTCAGTCATTAGCTATATTTTTTTGTTCAGTCAAATTTCGTTTCCTCAATAATACTCTCCAAGTTGAATATCAAATTCGGGACTTGGTTTCGAGATAATTCCTGAATATTATGAATAATCTGAAGTATAAAGAAATACTGGCAATGTCCGGATATATCACAGAAACGGTTTATACTTATAATATGTTCCAAACTTTCTGCAACTGAAGACTTTTATCTGCGGCGAACAAGTGTGGTCACAGACTTCGCAGTCCTGGTGTTGAAATTAATTAGTTTTAAAAAAGAAAATGTGGTGGTAAGATCGCCCTTGTGGTACCCCGTCCAAACGATACAAACTTTCATCCTTAGCCTTTTGGGGAACAATGATTTTGTATCAAGTTTCGATGTAATTAAAAAAAAATCTATATTAATCAAGAAATGAATCCCTGCATGTAATGATCCCGATATAATGATCGCTTCTTAGTCCCCGACCTTCCTCACGTGCCTTGCCTGTCACGTCTTCATCTGATCGAGATGGTCAATGAGGCTGGAACCTGTTTGGTCCAGCAAGTGTTCGGGTCACAGCTCCTCGGCGGACCACGTCGCGCATACTTCTCTCTGACCTGGCAGACATTCGGGCGCATATCGTTAAACCTCACCTAATCGAGCTACCTATCTGTGTTCTACACATCACAAGGTCAATAAAACAAACACTATTACAAATATATATATATATATATATATATATATATATATATATATATATATATATATATATCCATACACAGTTCTACACTGCATAAGATAGGCAATACGCACTCAGACACATTCATTGAAACACAGATATTTACGTTCAACATTATATTTATATCACATCGCATAATTCTCAGGCGTGTTTGCTAACAATGTGTATTACATCTGACAATCAGGTGATTTGAGATGAATAGTTATTACTTACATCATCTTGAAGGTATTGAAAATATGTGTTTCCTCGTTTTTTAAATTTCGATATCTCATACCGTTCAAAAGTTATCACCAAAAAACTGATTTTCTACTAAATTAAGTCCCTGGACTTTTAATGGCTGAAAAATCCAACGATATCAACATATCACATATATTCCTGTGCTTTTGCCACATCGACGTATAATTCTCATAGTGCTGTACAGTGAATCATTTTGATAATTTATTTCTGATATCAATGCTGGTAATGTCCGGATATATCACAAGTACGGTATCTCACTTTTAATGTGTTCCGGACTTTTGTAAACTGAAATACTTTCACAATGGGCAAACAAATATGGTCGTAGATAGCGTGGTCCAGGTGTCAAAGTTCATTGTTTTTTTTCCATCTAATTAATCATAATAAGTCGGTGAGATCGCTCTAGTGGTGCATGCCCAGTAAAAACTATCCCACTTTCATCCATATTCTTCATCGGGGAACAATGATTCTGTATCAAGTTTCGATGTTACTAAAACTATCAGCCTCTGTAACAACTGGTATTTCCCAAGTCGATGATAAAATCACAATACAACACTGCAATGGGTTTGTTATATCGATACATGTGTACTAGTTCATGATACGATCCGTGTTGTCAGTGTTATCTGCAATGTGTCGGTCGTTGTCGGATTGTCCGGACTATCCCCCGTAGAGCGCCGTGCGAGATGCTGGAGAGATGAACGCTGGAGCAAGAAGCGAGGGAAGGTGTTTACCTGTTGCTCTGGCCTCAGCTGAAACGTTCGCTGCGTAGTTTACATGTTAAGAGGGAGGGAGTCGATTTGGAGGTGTATTAGTTTATTAGGGATGATTTAGAATTTAGAATTCAGTGAAACCCAGATACTTTCAATACCTTCAAGATGGTGTGAGTAGAAACTATTCATCTCAAATTGAATAATTGTCAGGCGTATACTGTTGAAAAATGTGAATTTTAGACCACCTACGGCTGACAATCAAGCGATTCTAGATGAATAGTTATTACTTACCTTGTTTCGAAGCTATTGGACATATCTGTGTTCCCTTGTTTCCAGAATTTCGATATCTTGTACCGTTCAGAGTTATCAGCAGAAACCTGATATTCCGCTGAATCGACTCCCGTTGGCGATATTGGGAGGGAAGGGAGTCGACCCAGCGGAATATCAGTTTATTGGTGACGATTTATAATTTGGAGAGAATTTGGAAATCAGTGAAATTTAGTGATTATTTATAAATACTCAAAAATTTACTGTCCCACATTTTATACTTTCCTCATTTCTTATTATACGATAATGTCATTCATGCTCTCTCTATTTCCCCCCACTCTCCCCCATCCCACTAAACGCAACCCCCACTGAGAACGCTCCCCAATGGGAACACCTCGTCTAATAAACCTCCAACAAGCCCTCCCTCTCTACCCATCCCACTAATCACAAACCCCACTGAGAACGCACCCCCATGGGAACACCTCGTCTAATGAACCTGTAACAAGCCCTCCCTCTCTCCCCCATCCCACTAATCGCAAGCCCCACTGAGAACGCTCCCCAATGGGGACACCTCGTCTAATAGACCTCCAACAAGCCCTCCCTCTCTCCCCCATCCCACTGATCGCAACCCCCACTGATAGCGCACCCCCATGGGAACACCTCACCTAATAAACCTCCAACAAGCTCCTATCTCCCATCTCCTTCCAACACACGCCAGCTGGCCGAGCCGTTGAACACCGTCTCTCTCTTACTCATAAGATCCTTTTAACCCCGTCATGTGGTAAATACGTTAGCCGGCATTAGCATAGACACCAGGACACTGCACGGTGTCTCGAGACGGCCTTGGATCTCAGCTGGATTACTGCACTGGATCAGTGGATTATTAGCTACTAATCACGTGCCTGGTTTATTGGGGGGGAGAATGGCTGATTCTTGACTAGAGTTTTTACTGTTACAACTTCTTGAGTGGTAACTCATAACCTGATTACCGTTACATTATTAGGGGATTATTGAATACACACACACACATATATATATATATATATATATATATATATATATATATATATATATATATATATATATATATATATATATATACGACTTCAGAAGATGGCGAACAGTCTTTTCGCCGAAAAGTCGAGTAGAAGGGTTCTTTTCAGAACCAACAACACTCCTCAAAGAACGTTAGATTTCGTCAAAGATAGACTTATCATCAACCATCGGCCCTCAAATATAACATATATATATATATGTATATATATATTAGATGGAAAGGTTTTTGAACTTGTTCTAAATTATACCATAGATTAAGGAGGTAAACTTCATTACTCTATGATTATACCATCATAATGATCAACTGGATTTAACCTAAAATGTGAATTACCAGAAAGGCATTGAAGTCATATATATACATATCATGTTTTAAATCAACATCTCCATAATTCTTCTAATCCTAATAATTCGTGATGTAATCGGTGCTGAGAAGTCGAAGACGATCGCTTCAGTCCTGTCGCTACGAACAGCAAACACAAGTAGTAATTCCCAACGGCTTTCCTGGCGTAATGACTTGAAGCCGCACCAGATGGTAAGACCGTTTCTCAGCTCGAGTTAAGATGTCTATCGCTAACTTCCAGCCAGCCGGGCTAGCAGGATTCATTCATGAAACTGAAGAGCACCTGTCTGCTGGGAACCGATTTGTGGGCTGTTGGTTGTGATTCAAATACCTGTTGAGAGCAACAGGTCCCATGCAGCAAGTGGTGATGTTCGTGACGCGCGGGGCGGATCTATTGGCGACGGGGAATGGTGGATGAGATGGAAGGTGATTCATTTGACAGTGGAAAGAAGTCGGTGGTGGTCTGTTGTTAACTTATCATTCAAATATTCACGTAGAGAAAAGGGGATCATCGATACGATTTTGAGCGAAATATCTCTCAATTTGTTTCATTCCATCATCGAAACTTGATACTAAATAATAGTTACCCAATTAAGACTAAATTGATGGCAGAAATATCGGATCTCACTGTTGCATATACAACTGTCCTTTCCACATTTTTAGTTATAAAATGTAAGTCATTAGCATTTTAGATTGAATTAAAATATTGTCTTCATCTTACGATGTATTTATTGATTTTGTATCTTGTCTAGTTCAAGTTTTATGATCATTTGAAGCTACCAGTACGAATTCACCCTGGCGGGGACTTAGGCTTAGTGCCCTATGGCTCCTGAGGACTTATTTCAGGGGTAGTGTACAGTTCAACCACTTGTTAGAGTTGCTATAAGCACAGAGTGTCTGTTATGCCTACAGGTAGTTGACAGTTAGTTGACAGGTAGTAGTGTCTTATGCATACAGGTAGTTGACAGGTAGTTGACAGGTAGTAGTGTGTTATGACTACAGTTAGTTGACAGTTAGTTGACAGGTAGTTGACAGGTAGTTGACAGGTAGTAGTGCGTTATGCCTACAGGTAGTTGACAGGTAGTTGACAGGTAGTTGACAGGTAGTAGTGCGTTATGCCTACAGGTAGTTGACAGGTAGTAGTGCTTTATTCCTACAGGTAGTTAGGACAGACTGAGGTTGGAACACTGACCAATATCAGTGATATTCAAATGTCGGCCTTAACCTATAATACAGGGAAACAAACGGCTGATAAGAGAGTGTTGCTCTACGCAAGAGATAACACGTTGTGGCAGTCGTTTAACGACACGCTCAGCTTGTTCGTTTAACGACCCCACCAACAGCTAGCTCACACCGGGGTACGTTAACCGTGAAGTGATGGAAGTACGTTTAATGAAGACTCGGACCCGGTGCAGTATCCATGTTTGCCATGCGCAGAAGGCTGGTGTACGTGCCTCAAGGTTCGGACAAGATAGCCACTTGACCGCCATTTTACCCACTCCTATCTCGCCACCGATAACACGCATATTCAACTAACCCTTATCAGCACGCTGGACCTGACGTGGCTCGAACCAGCCGGGCGGTAGTGCTGGGGGATAGGGGGGACGTCCGATCGGGACCTTCCAGTACACTGGACATATGTTGGCAAGTGTAACACCAGAGAGGTGAAGGTTCCGAGCGACCGTCCCCCCTATCACACGACACTAGCGCACGGGTGGTTCGGGTAGCCTCTAGTGTAGCAGAGGGTGAGCTGCTTATCGCCATGCGGGGTGAGGAGGGTAGGGGAGGGGGGAAGGGAAGGAGGGGGACCTGCATGCAATTCATAACACCAGCAAGTTCAAGACCAACAACATTACATGCTTCCGAAACCCACAACCATGTGACCATGTTGGACTGGTAACTAGAATCGTCTTTTATACATATTACTATACAAATAACTATACAAATAACTATGCAAATAACTATACAAATAACTATGCAAATAACTATACTTACACTTATACAATATACTTATACAAATATCTAGAAACGTATTTCAAGTTTATATTGAGCGACGCACTGTACTGATGATCGAGATCTATTGGCGTCGGTGAATGATCAAATAGATGAAGGAAAGGTGAGATGAAAGGTTATTACATTAGGTGTTTCTAGGTAGTGGGAATGAGTCGGCCGTGGCCTGTTGTTGAAGAACCATCCCAGTATTCATTTCAAGCCTGAATAGGTCGATTTATATCGGGCTGGATCGACCTATTTTATAGCACTGTGCTCATAGATAGGTCGATTACATGTTGCATGCATGCAATTGAATTAAGAATACAAATATATATATATATATATATATATACATATATATATCGTGTGGTACGAATGAATACATTGTGTTAGTAAATGTTAGTTATTAAAACGTCAGCCAGCAATTAGCGCCGTTACGGCTGTTAGAGGAACTGTGACAGTCGGGAGCCGCTTGCCTGCGGGAACAAGAGTTAAATATTGTAATTAGCAGCCGGTCCGGCTTGACGGGCCGACACCCCCGGCCGGTGCTGTGGCCAGACGGGCGGGACAGCCGGTCGAGATGGCGAGCGGGGACCACAGGTAGTGGCACTTGTTGCTGTGAGGTGGATCGAACCGAAGCTGCTATCGGCCAGGCCGTGATTACAAGGGTTTACTGGGCAAGACAGAAGATTATCTGTCTGACATGTTATTCTTCTTCAACTTTGATATTTATCAACAGAACATAACAAATATTTGATCAAAAAGTCGATTTGAAGATGAATATAGGCCAATTATGAGAGGAGTTTTGTGAAATATAGATATACTTTCTGAATTTACGTTCATTTTGAATGAAAATATCTATTTTTTTGGCACCAAAATGAAGTCAAAATATCGATTTGATATTTCTTCCCAGTGCTGTAACTTCGACGACAAAAATATGTCAGTATTTCTGATGCAATTTCTTTTCAAAAATATACTTTTCAATAAAATGTCAACATTAATTGTGTTTTTTTTTAATTACATCGAAACTTGATACAGAATCATTGTTCTCCAATCAATACTATGCATGAAAGATGATCCCATATCCCAAAATACCCCATATAGATCACAATGTAGAAATAATCTCAACTTCACGTGTTGCCACTGTTGTCGATGGACGATGTGAAGACTCTGGTCCACTAGAGATATAGTTCTGTAAGAGACTGCTAATAGAAGATGTGAAGACTTTGGTCATCTCCAAGTCTAGTTTCGTAAGACTCGATCAGTGTCTGGACCACATTGCACGAGATAACATATGTGGGTTGACAGACAGCGTATGGCTTCAACACCTGATGTCAGCTGGGATCTGTCGTCATAGCAACCAGGACAATGCCCGGTTAGCACAAATAGCTACAGATGTGTTCTGCTCAGAGGGAAACACACTACATGCCTTGTAGGATAAGCGAGGTTAATATGAAATGTACACTAATGGGAAGCTATGTTCATATTTATACATTTTTTTTCATTATTATTTATACTTTTTGGCGCAAATAACGCAAATATTGACGTCTTCAAATATAACCATGATTGAAAATAAGAGTTGATACATCTTATGAATATTCTCACTCAAAAAAGTTGAATAATTATACGAATATTATCACTCAGAAATAGCTTTTATCATCCTCTATTAAAATCAGATCCAACTGAAAACTATTATTCAAAAATCTTAAAATCCGAACCTTAAAAAACAAGTTTGTAAACAATCTATTGTTAGTTTGTAATAATATAATTTTAATTGTCGTCCGAAGGCTGTGAATATCCCACGCTTGCCTCGTTATGAATCCCCGCTTAACGTCTTCACACGTCATTGACGCGTTATTGAACAGGATCAACAGACCTGCTATTATTTACACTTTACGGAAACAGATGAACAAAGACCACGTGTTCATCCTTTCTTCTGACAACAAAACCATCGACTTCTTATTTACACATTACACAAATATCTTCACAAACAGCTTTCTGATATCCGAAATATCCCATCCGGATATCTAGACTCGCATTCACGACATGAGGAGGTCCACTACCAACGTTACTAACAGAAATATCCCAGTATTATATACTTGTGGTCATATATGATGGCCAATTCGATAACTGAAATGGTAATTTGAATCAAATCAAATTATCTCACGGATTAATATTTGATTAATCATCTAAAACTTGATAATTCAATATATGGATTGGGTTTATTGATTTAATTAATTGAATTCATAAATTTGATTGAATGAATTGATCGAGTGAATCAATTTACTCATCAAATTCGATTAAATTTGAATCAATTCAATTTCAGTCAGTTTGAATCAAACAAATTTGATTAAATTGATTTGATTCAATTTGTTCGATTCAATTTGTTCAATTCAATTCATTTGATTCAATTAGTTGGCTCCATTTCATTCAATTCAATCAATTTGATTCAATTAATTTGATTCAAATAATTTGATTCAATTAATTTGATTCAATTAATTCAATTCAATTGATTCGATAATTCTAATAAACTTCATAAACTTCAAGTGCATTCTTTTTTCCATGCGTTGAACAGTTGAATGCGCGAACCGCCCGTAACACGTCACATAGAGACACATAGAGTCTTAGTGCGTATAATATCAACATATCATCTTCAGGATGCATTTCAATATGGCTTGATCGACCACTGTGTACACAATCATACACAACTGTTGAATTCACGTTGCATTGCAATGTTTCTTGGCGACGCTCACAATTGGAAAAACTACTTATTATGCATTTCATATTTATATTATGTATTATGTTTATATATATATATATATATCGCCATAAAATAATGATATACAATATGTGTATATGTATTTATATTGATATGATATTTTGAATTATTCGATTATTCTCTGCATAAGTAATCAGCCATGTATGTGGGAGAGTTGAATGCGCGAACCCCCCGCCCGCCAGTGGCAAGCCATACAGAGACGGTCGCTCGCAGCCTTCAGAGGAGGTGTCGGGTCCTCTTGCAGAGGTTTATCACCCATGTTTACACACACACACACACGGCGTGTACATGTGAGCCCGGGACAGCCGGTCGGCGACATGTGAGCTCGACACAGCCGGTCGGTAGCAGTAGCTAATGGGCGACATGTTTATTGGCCGCGTGGTTTATTGTTGTAGTCATGTTCATTAGCAGTGTGGTTTAAATCATATTGTTTTACATGTTTATTGCTGGTAAAACGCAGCATGTGCGGTGTGAGATGAGCCAGATAGTTGTATGGGGTTGCTCGATAGGTTTATATACATGCCTTGGTTTTGAAATTGGTAATCCTGGTCAGTCACTGCTTTCGTTATACAGCAAAAATGGTTGATCATACCCGGAAAACTTATCACTCATCATTTCTCATTTTTCCAATAAATATAAATTTCTCTTCAAACTATTGAACCAAATTTCTTTTGTATCCTATCGAAAATCCATGTTCAGTAACCATATCAATATTAGGTGTACGTTTTCATCAATCTAATTCGATAATAGCGACAATTTTACAAATTAGCCTAATTATATTCGTATCACAGTTTGATGAACTTTCATCATTTTTTTGAAAATTAAAAATGGGATTGTTCCTTCAATATAAACCACGACCACTTCCTTCTCAATATCTGTCTTATCTCTTGAGATATACCTTCATATCAACCATGATTAACCCGACGCCAATAGATCTCAGTCAGATTCAGTCTTAATTCAATGCATCAATAAAGCCAATAGAAACGAGTGATGACTCGACCGCCAGCGCGGTGTCATGTACAGCGTTTTCCCTGCTTGTAAATACATCTATGTGCTGTGATAATACGCGGTGGTTACAGCGAATAGAGTGACTCCAGCCAGTGACTAGAGTGACTCCAGTCACTTATAGCTGCAGTAATCAGAGAGAGAGAGAGAGAGGTAGAGAGAGAGAGAGAGGTCTAATGGATTGTTTATTACCTCTATAAATGTCCCTGAAGAGGAATGTTTATCGCCTCTTGTAATCTCATGCACCAGATCTCCCCGCACCGACATGACTCAAACCACACAGTCTATCCAGGTCTCTCCAGGTCTCTCCAGGTCTCTGCAGGTCTCTGCAGGTCACAAGCACAGGTCAACATCTACAGGACATTGCTGGTCACTGGTACGGCGACATTGTTCACTTGGTCCCAGGTCCGACATGTTATATACGCACGTCTCTTGTCTGTCAGCATTGTTGTCCTGCAATCCCAGCTGCAGCAGATCCAACTAGCTGCCTCCGTGGCTCAGTCAACTATCGCTATAGCGGTAGAAAGTGAAGTCAGGTCGAGCGTGGTTTCAAGTACCGCATAAGACATGAGTTTTTGTGAACGTCCTTTCATTTATCACCCTCTCATTCGTACCCCCGTACAACCTAACTGTTGGTGGGACATTGTTGTAGTGACATGTTGTCACTACTTTGTGGATATTGTTGTTACTAGTTTGTGGATATTAGTTCTACTATCCTTTCGACATTGTTTCCACCATCTTTTCCACATTGTTATACACTTGTTTTTCGAGATTGTTGTCCTCCGAATTGTGTCCTCCAATCCCAGCTCCAGCTAGGTCCAAGTGTCCTATGGTTGCCATGCCAACCCAACAACATGATCTACCTCCGAGCCGATATCAGCAACACCAGCCTGTTGCACAAGATGCACTCCTCGTTCTCCTCGCGTAATCAGCCATAAACCGCGAGATGCCCTCCGTATAACCATGGCAACCAGGAGGCTGTGATCCTATCATCGCGTCCATTAGAATTAACATGCCCATAAAACCGTCCCGACTCCCGTATTACACGCGGCCTGCTAGATGACGGCTCGGAGCACACGCTCGTTACATGTTGTTAGCTGCCAGAGACACGCGCTCGTAATCGTCAATCACACCGATATACTTATTGACATCGGTTGACGTCTCGAATCACCCGATCGGTTATGTTAATATATACAAGAAACATCCGGTACTAATCTTCATCATATACCGATCTACTTATATATTATTATAGAAAAACTTGTAACTGATATGACAGCTCGAAACACCCGATCTACATGTTAATAGGTGGGAGAGACATCTGGTCGTTGTCGTCAATGTCATTGATCTACTTATAGCTGTAAGTTATGCATCTTTCCATCTTGCGTGTGATAAAGTTGTCATTGGCTGTAAATCAATAGCTGTGATAATGCTAATGGATGATTAAACAAAGCAGGACCAATTAACGGCTTCGGAGCGGGATTTACAGACACTGATAGCAGCGGCCACTGAGGGAAACCCGATACATGATCCACTGTGATAACAGAAGACATTAACAGCTATGAGATGGGTAAAAATGTTTTAATTAAGAGAATCAATAAAAGTGGTGAAGGAATCATTGTTAAGGCGTCTCAAGTCTTCATAGGGCAAATGATTCCCGCTAGAGGGAGTTCATAGATATAATTGGTGTTAAGACTTGAACCGTACAAGATACAAAACTAACAAATACATCATTTGATGCAGACAATATCTGTCGAAATTCTTGAGAAGAATTTATATTTGTCTTTGTTTGTACTTGTATTTATTATAATATGGGTAATTTTTATCGATTTTATTAAAATTTGATTATGGCTATTGATTTATTAATTGGATTCAAAGATTGGTTGGAGAAAAAAATATATAAATACCTGGAATAGTGTTGTTTATTGGGACATTAAACAAACAATAATCTCTCTCTATAGATCCCCTCCTTTCCTAATCTCCAGTTATCCCTTAATTATCTCTAGTTCCCATCTGTATACCCCCGACGCCACAGTCTAGTTCAACGACCTGCCACCCGACTGGAGCGCTGTTCTCTAATTGGCCGCTTCCACCCCGCGATTCCCAGAAAACCTGACAACAATTCGATAAATATTTCGCCTCTCGCTCATTACACAATCGGTTCTCGAAGATTGGGCTCGACACCCCCGACCGGCCGGATAGACAGCCGCTCGTAGTGTGATCGGAACATGTATTAAGTGAATTAGTTTGAGTGATGTTACAAGAATAGTCTCGACTGCTTCGGTAGTTTCAGCTGAACTTGAGTGTTTGTGGCGTGTTATTGGGAGGATGTTGGGGCGAGATGAGGTTGGGCTGGAACTGAGTGTAGCTGGGATTGATTGTTGGCTTATTAGAACTGATTGGCGAGGTTAAAGAATGGAATTAGAGAATGGATGAATTGTGTTGTTAAGTGACTTATGTTTTATTGTTGTGATACGTGATTTATAAAACAGTACACATGTCGTATTCCATATGAACAAGTTTCTCATTGATGGCTCAGAAACTATATTGATAATTCAATTTAATCACATTTTTTTTCGAGGATTTTTATTGTTATCTTTACATAGATTTTGGTACAATTTTGTAGACCCGCAACGTCACAGAAAGTTGATTGTCTGCGGGTCTACCAACATTATACATAAGAATAATACAGATCAAAAATAAATATCAAGTCTGAAAAATGTGAAGGGAATTTATATTTGGCCTGAAAACTAAGCGAGATAAATCGAAAGACAATATGGAAAAAGTACTTCTAAACATACACTGTTCTCTTAGATTCATTAGAGAAATGCAGAAAAATATGAATGAATAATTTCGTGTTCATATGAATTCCAAAAACATGATAGAAAATGAAGCTCTTTTCAATGGATACTTCGGTCAAATTGAACGTATTCACGTACATTTCACACTCACGTACAATAGAAGTAATTATTATTGATATTACAAATATTCATAATGCTAATAATAATACAACTTATTATCAAACATATCAAGCTACAGACATGTACTGCAGTACAATGAGAGATATGGATGAAGATTCTAACGACATTTCAATACTGTTTGCAAGAACAAGTAAGAGAAGTCCGCGTATTATTCGACCAATCAGAACACGAGTTGAGATTAGTATCCATGGCAACCATCAGCTGTGACTCAGCAACAGGTAGAACAGTGTCCCCACTTCCGACAGCGACTGTACCTCCAATCACTGCCAACTCGATTAAACAATTACAAGCAAACTTTTTTATTTCGTCTCATCGAAAAGATAATTTTCTTTTGTTCGAACTTAGTTACGTGTCCCCGCCACCAGAAGTGCTAGTTGACACACCTCTCTCTCTCTCTCTCTCTCTCTCACCACAGCGGCTACTGTATTAGCCTCAGGGTTATCTCGCGGTTTAGCCACCGAACAGCAAACTGTGATTAACTTTTTCACTTTAAATAACATTTATCAGGTATGCATAAATATGTATGCATTTATATTCACACACAAAACATCAATATATGCACACACACACACACACACATATATATATATATATATATATATATATATATATATATATATATATATATATATATATATATATATATATATATATAATAAGATGTCCATTTTTGAAATTTGCCCTTCCTTGAAACAACTGGTGGCTCTGAAAAAGGCCCTTTTTAGAGTCACTTGTTTTTTCAAGGAATGGCACATTTCCGAAAAGTGACATTTCATCATCTTCCTCCGGCCCTCAAAGTCCACGCTATTACATATATACATTATATATATGTATGAGCTATATGCCTATATAAAATATAATGGAGGAATCATATTATTTGTAGTGGCGACCTTCGCATGAATAGATTGCATTTGTGTCTTCTATTTGCTGGCAGTTTTTCAGTTCGGTTAGCGAGAGTCGAACGATGTGTGTTTGGGACCCACGTAGTCATGGCAACGTGTAGCAATGCCAGCTCCAGATCGGTGTGAAAAGTGTCGTGAGAGCGAGCGAGAGGGAGAGAGAGACGGAGTGATGGGTGCGAGCGAGAGGGAGATAGAGACATCATGCTGCGCGTGTAATGGGCACGTTTAAGACATTCTATATCACATTATCTGTTGTGTTGCGAGCTACCTGAAGATGGGATTACTTTTATTAGCTGTCTTCAGATATCAGCGATACAACAACATAACGCAAGAATTATTCATAGGTGATTTACCAACTCCAAAATATGTATTGTGATGACTGATTTTCACAAATAATACTGTATATATATATATATATATATGACGTTTGAAGTTTTGAGGGCCTGTGGTTGATGGTAAGTCCATCTTTGCGGAAATTCGCCCTTCTTTGAGGAGTGTTGTTGGTTCTGAAAAGATCCCTTCTACTCGACGTTTCATCGAATACCTTTTCGCCATCTTCTGGAGTCGTTCTTGTCTCGTGGAGGTCCTTGAATCAGGGTCCTTTTCAGAACCAACAACACTCATCAAAGAAGGGAAATTTCCTCAAAGGTAGACTCATCATCAACCACCGGTCCTCAAAACTTCAGACATACCATATATGTATATAAATATATATATATATATATATATAGATATATATATATATATATATATAGATATATAGCCTGGGCAGATTGCGCAAAGCCTGCCGACCGACCGGTGGTCCCGAGTCGGTTGTTCGAAGACGGTAGACCATTATGTTAATCACTCACAATGATTATAATAATATTGTTCTGAAGTGAAATCGGAAACGGAAGTCAGATTCCGGGATGATTTCTTTATTCTGGTTACCTTGGTTACGAGACTTGATGAAACACCACGAGGCAGTGTTTGTGTGGATCCGAGAAAACTTCAAATACTCGCCCAAACAAACACTGAATCGAATCGAAGAAACAATTTTCAAAGATTTTATTTTCAAAGGTGTTTTGAAGATCATTTGTATGTAACGGTAACACTCGATATTCCGGCCATTGAATATTACCTCACAGCGTACCGTTACATACAAATACCATGTATCATAATTATTGTGAATGTCCATCAAAATAAAGGAACGACAGTATTTTATAAGATACTTCTCTAAATGGTGTAAAGCTTTCACACTACAATATGTTCAGAAATGGAGACACTGCGATCCTTCATATGTTATGTTGACAGTGAAAATGTTTCCGTGGTCGGTTCTTCCTCCCCTCTTACACATGAGTATTCGTGAGAATCATTACAACAGATTATAAGTAGCTCAATCGTGTCCTCATATAATCTAGCTGTTGGTGGGGTCGTCAGCAAACAATAACCATCAGGACCAACCAGTACCACATGGGTTCAGTCATCAATAAGAATGACTTCATTCCTCTATAAATCAGTTATTATATTTTTGCTTCACTTTGAGTCAAGTGACATTTGTAGTTGAATCCAAGACACTGTGGCCGTTCGAATCTAGGAAATAGATTGTAGGAAATTGAACTTTCAATTGAAATGCAGAACACATATTAAAATATAAAATACAATTGAATTGTCTAATTCCTATAGTTATAAAACATAAATTATAGATTGTAAATAGTTTTATTTTATAATGTATGTGTTAACTATAGGAATAAGACAATCTATTTGTGTTCTGCAATGTATGTATTCTGAAAGTCGTATTTCCTAGCAACTATTTCCTAGATGCATATGACCAGTGCATGGTTAGTCAAGACAAAGTCTAGGTTCATGAAGCCAACAGACCAAAACCAGGCATGCATGATCGATAAATGCAATATTATTAATCCATAATTTGTCTTAATTTCATAATCTGAATCTTGCAGTGCGCACACTTTCATATAAACCACGCCCCCTTCGATTAATTACACAAACACTTTGTCTTTTCGCACAACAATTATTAATAGCACCTTGCCAGCCAATAGAAACACACCTAACAATTAAACAAGAAAAATCAACAGTCGTGCCACACTACTAAACACAATTTCACTTCCAGTTATGTTTTTTTTTGTTTCTAATTTTTTTTCATCATGTTTTTTGTACGGAATAGTTTTGATTTTTGTCTCGTCAGGGTAGACTGGCGATTACCCACCCACACAAGGAATGTGCCGGCTCGGGACGGGCGGCCGGTGGGGCTGGGGGATAGGGGGGACGCCCGGTCGGTCGGGGGAACGGGTTCACATCACGAGTTATTGCAGTCAACTTCTAATGGGTTGGATATTAATTGGAATCGGTTAAATCAATGAGAAAGATTAAGTTTGTTGTGAAGTTTGTCTTGTTATATATAACTAACTACAGGTTTATCTTACATATAACTATAACTATAAGTTGACTGGATTCTATTATAATTATTTGTGTGTTTGATTTTCTATTGATACAGCATTTGATTGGGGTGCGACTTATAGGTCTAATTTCGAATTGACAAAGTTTCGGTTTGCAATTAAATTACATAAGTATTGATAATATATTGATTCAGATAAAATTATGAACTAGTTCAGGATATTCGTGTTTTAATTGATCACAATTGACCCAACTGTTCCGTTTCGTTATAACATTTGAAAAAGAAAATGAAAGAAAAGAAATAATAGAAAGAAGAAAGGTAGAGATAATTGAGGAGTTCGAAGGTTTCTCATCACCAACAAGTGTTTTACTTGTTGATTATTCCTCGACTTATTGGTCCAATATTCACAGTTGTTGCAATTGAAAAGACATTATAATATTCTTTCTGTCGATAAGATCACCCTTGTGGTGCCCGCTCAGAGGGTTGCTATACATTAAGTGGTCAATAAAGCCTTCAAGCAGGCCTCTATTCTTCATCTATCAGCTCATGTATATGAAGTCAACTGGACCCTTTTCAGCCGGGCTAGAACTCTAGAGTCAAGTGAACATTTAGCTGTAGGAAATGATTGTAGTAAAGTGTGCCTGTGGAAGTGATGGCGACAGAAAGTGTGGAAATCAATAGTTTCTCAGTGAAACGTTTAATCCGTACTTCCTCCCAACTCTTCCTACGCCCAACCGTTTAGCAAGCCTCAAACTCAGATAGTTCTAAGATCTAAATACAAACTAGAAACTGGATAAAAATGTCTGAAACTACAAATAGATTTCATTTCTACATTTTATAACCGATTATAATTTGACTCCAAATCATTGTAACATGAATACGGCTGAGAATGGAAGTTAGGATCGTTCGGACGGGCACCACAAAAGCGATCTCATTAACACAAAGAGAATGACAATTGACAATGTACTTTTAATTCAACAAATTGTGAATATTCATACCAATGAGTTGAGGTCTGAATCTTATGATAACAATTCCATAATGTGCACTGTTCGAGTTGTATATGGTAATCTGTGGAATCACCCTGGTGGCAACTTCTGGCTCTATGGAGACTGGGGACGCCTTAAGTCCTGTCAGGTGTTAATATGGGAACACACAAGACAAGATCAGTGACTTGTGTGACTATGGCCAAGACTATGACTCTGACTATGGCTATGACTAGACCATATATATGACATTATGACATGACCACTACATATGACATGACTACGACTCTGACTCTGACTATGACTATGGCACGACTATGACTATGACTAAGACTATGACTATGACTATGACTATGACATGATTAACATCCTACAAGCTCCTGTAGGCCGGCCACATCACAGATCATAACAACTGTGTGCAAATAGCCACATTCTTGTAGTGGGTGCGTACAGTGGTACTTGCACTGGATGTGCACTCAAGGGTCCGATCAAGGCTCCGATCGACCGTCTCTATATCCCACACCATCACCGCTCGGGTGTCTCGAACATTCATCTCTCCAGGACACTATTAATACACTCACACTTGTGTCCAGCGACGGCTACGATCAACCGTCTCCCCTATCCAACACCATTAACACTCGGGTAGTTCGCGCATTCATCTCTCCACATTTAAAAAATGGCCTATAATAAATGTACTTGTTCTTCAAGAGATGAATGTTCCGATTGACCGTCTTTATATCCCACAGCATTACCACTCGGGTGTTTCTAACATTCATATCACCTGGTCACTACTAATATATCACTCCTTGTGTCCAGCGAAGGTTCCGACCGCCCGTCCCCCCTATCCCACCCCACTACCGACCGGCTGGTTCGCGCGTCGCGTCACGTGGTACCGGTGTTGAGATGCTGGCAGAGATTGCTGGTAATGTATGAAGTGTGCGGAGATCTGTCAAGGGTCGTGGGTTCGATGTCGGAGAGTAATTGGTGTTTTCTATGCTTGACCTCTTTATCGGTGTCTTGATAGCCATGTTTTACTGGCAAGCTTGTCTTTCTCTTTATTGACTCACTCGCGGGAAGGTGACGTTACTTCGTATCGAATAGATCTAGATGGAAAATGGAGGTTTGAGAATTTAAATGGCGATGGTGGAAAGGTGGAATGTTGTTAGCAGAAAGTTCTAAGACCATAGTCTTAATTGGGAAACAATGATTTTGTATCAAGTTTCGATGTTTTTAAAAAAAAAGGGAAGTTGAAAACGTTTGATAAATTCAAATTTGAAGATATGATCTTCGAAATTTGTGTGTGATATCCGTGACATACGTTTACAGATCGTCACAAATTTTCATGAACATTCACGAAAGGAATTTTAGTATTTTTGAAACTCTTCTGTCTTCCAAATCCCAGATCATCACTTCTTCGCATCTTATTCCTGGTCTTCCTCGTTCTTATGAAATATGTGTATATAAAAATGAACAAAATGGAGAACATAAGTTATTCATGGAGAAATAATTGTGCGGAAATATTGATTTAAATACTTCCACATGATGTAAATTCTCCAGTCTAGTTTCATCACAGAAGCATATAACGTATAATTATAGTAAAAGTTAATTGTACTATTAGTATTTATTCCTATGCAATGTTCTGGCTTCAAACATGATACGATCCAACGTTTCTCTGCAGATTATCATTATTAAAGGACATCAAAACCCTAAAACTAGATTTCAACAAATAATGGCGATATTTATTCTCCTAATTTCAGAGATAACTAATAACCATCGACTCAATTCGAGAAATTACAATAAATCAATTTGTCCTCCAGGACTCGGTCTTATTTCTGAGTCATGACGTAGACATCACTCGATTCTGTTTATGTTTCTGTACAGAATCGGTAATGTCTACGTCACGACTCATGGTCTCTGGAGGACAAATAAATTGATTACAATTTCTTAAATTCAGATTATGATTTCTAGTTTCATCTGGAAATTGGGGAAGTAAATATTGTCATCATTCATAAAAATCTATTTCAGGATTATGATGCCCTTTAACTTAAAAAAAGCAGAGAAATAAAAATAACAATATCTATTTTGAAAACAATAGAATGTAACTTCAAAATGTACGAAGTTCATAATTGATGAAATTGTTGCAAATATAATTCATGAATATAATTGTTTCATATCTTCAGCAACACTTGATCTCCTCTAATCGTTACTCGAAGCCACACAAATCAAGCGTTGTCTGTATTAGCTGTGGAACTGGTCTCATGCATGCAGCTCGTTGCTACACGGCTAATCCTGTCACTGATCCTTGTACCTGATCCCACGCAGTCCATTCGGTCCGAGCAAATCACCGTTTCCACAATAGCTTACATCTCGGCTGATTTCTTCATTTCACTCGCTACATCCATCACTAGCACAGACAGAGATACACATACAGATGTGTTGTACGATGAGAGAGAGAGATGTGGATTATCCTTCTCTTTTCAATAACATCGAGTCTTGATACAATATCATTGTTCCCCTCTTAGGATGAAGGTAGGATCGTTTTAACCGGGCACCACATGTAAAATATAATCGAAAACTTTACACACATTGATTAATATGAAATATATTTCATTCGGTTACTATCGAATCTAGAGAGCCGTGGATCTATCTCTGCAAGATTTCCCGCTATCATTTCTATCTATTTGAAGAATAAAGAACATTCAATGAATCTTTTTTTTCAGAACGCTTTTCCCAAATTGCATACAAATTTGTGATAAAATGTTTAATTTATGTGATTAGGCATCCAACTGAATTTTCTTATTGACATTTCATCTTTCAAATTTTCTCGCCCAGCCCAATGTTATGCGATTTTTCGAAATTTTGAGATACTATTTTTCAAAAATGGTCGAACCGATCCGACCCAAAAGCTATACACTTCTAATTCTGATAAGTCTGCGTCTACATAAAAAGTTTCATGTCGATCGGTCGAACCGTGCGACCTGTGCAGTGCTTACAAACAAACAACAGACAAAGCCCCGTAAGAGTGGCATGGAGGTCTTTGCTATCGCTCATCCAATAAATAAAATAGATGTAAAAATGGATCAATAAATCTGGTTTATTATAATATATAGAGAACGCCTTTACTACATTATATAGAAGAGAAATACATCCTTCCAGTAATAATTGATTTAAATGTTTTCTCACCTGGTCTCGCCTGGTGTCACCTCTTCTCGACTAGTTCTGCCTTGTACAGCGCTAATAAGTCATGCTTAGCGTGCGGTTAATAATAAGACTTGTTACAGTTAATGATTATGATTAGTTGACGCGTGATTAAGGACTTAAAGGCGTTATGCATGTGTTTAATATCTCCGATTAGGTCCGATGTTCGGATTTAACGAAGCTACTTGTTGCTGTACCCAGTGTTGTTTATTACTTCCTCGCTGGATTGTTTTACTTTTATCGACTTTCCTACTTTATCAACAAGACACGTCATTAGATGTGTTCACATAGGCGACATTTATTAACACACACATGAGAAGATCCGGATGACTTTCATCAGTAAATTACTTGATTTGATTTTCACATTTCTGATTCAATACTTTGAAAAGTTGAATACAAATATAAAAAATCATATTTTTTATGATTAGATTGTTTCTCATTGATAATGATTTTTTCAAACATGAAGAATTCGATAGAGAACTTGATTATAACCCAATTACATTGAGTGAACATGATCTTCAAATGTATCATATATTATTCTTTCAATCTATACTAATCTAAAGAAAATCATATTCATTTAAACTATCAAATCACCCTCAAGCTTTTAATGTTATCTATAAGTTATATTGTGAAATATGTCATTTGTGTACCAATTTCCTCGAAAGAGGGTTCAAGGAATTAACACTACTACTACTACTACCACTACTACTACTAGAAATAAAAGAGGAAATTATTCATGAAAATGGACCTGCAGACAAACCACATTAGTGGCTCAGTGGGTCGAGAAATAACTACGGCATGGACATTAGATAGATAAACTTGTAGAAAAAAATACTACTACTACTATAAAAAATTCACAAAACCTAGAAGGCTATCCCGATATACGCTGCTCAGCGCCCCCTCACCATGCCTATGACGTCATCAACACGCTGTCAGGAACAAGTCTGCAGTTGACACTGTCAGTGGCAGCAAGCTGTAAACTCGAGCCAGTACAGTTGTAAAGCCAGATCATAACCTCTTGGAGTGATGTACTCACAGCTTCACTTTAATGACCTTCTCAGTTGCATCTAGTAGCTGATCCGGTACGGAGGTCAGAGGTCAAACTAATAAACACCTTATATAGCTGCGGCAATATTGTGTGCAGGGACCAATTATAAGGAAACGATTGAGGCACGGAAAGCTGTATGCAGTTCAGAACAATTATGTCACTGCATTTCTGTTTCATTTATTATTCATTTTAATCTTTCCTGGTTGCTTCAATTCCTAAATAGCTTTGATTGATCTACAAAAATTACATTATAATTTTTCATAATCCAAACGCCTCGCCCGATTCATGTTTGAGTACAGAGTAATGTGATGGTTTTTCTAATTCAGTAGAAAATTTAGAACTTTATGAAGGATTTCAGTTTTTCAATTAATTTCCCTCTGGGTTCTTCTCCATGAATCCATGAAATAAACCCAGAAGATGTCGTCATATACAAAATATATGCATCATGGAAAAGAGAGTTTTGAATCATATATAAATATATATATATATATATATATATATATATATATATATATATATATATATATATATATATATATATATATATATATATATATATATATATATAGTTATGTTGATGATGAGCTGCATGTTTGAGCTCGAGTTGAAGAATGCAGCAGAAGAGGCGACTGGACAAGACAATGCCGTGTGGTGGAGCGAGATAGGACGAGTACTGACCAGTGAGAGAGAGAGAGAGGTCGTGTTGTGGGTGCGTTAGCTGCTAGTTATCTGGGAGATCGCAGTGAGAGGCGAGGAGAGAAATCGCTCGAGTTATTCCGCGTGTTGCTCTTGTTGGTCGCCGGCCAGTATAACACGGCGGTACATCGACACAAAACACTGGTACCTCAGCAGCACGCATAGCAATACTCCTATACCGGCACTGGTACCTCAGCAGCACGCATATCACTACCCTATCACAACACTTTCATAAAGACACCTATAGCTCAGCAGCACGCTATATGTACCCATAACCATACTGACCCCCACAATACCCGAGTGAACATATTCCAATATCTGTAGCTCAGTTGCTAACATTTTCACTGAATATGACCGGGAGATGAGGTTAGGTCGGGCCTCGGATCGATCCTAACATGGGCTTCTTTTGGCTTACCTATATATTGTAAAACACGGCATTATGGTTCCTTCAATATAGGCCACGATATCTTTCTTACAGCTGTGTTTCATCTTCATCTTTCATCATCATTCCAATCTTTCATCACATGAATTATTCATCCGACGCCAATAGATCTTGTTCATCCTCTAATCCGTATTCAAAACAAAATATGAATGAATTTAAAATAGATGAAAATCATAATTTTATTCTCTCTACAAATTGATCTGTTGCACTTCTCCCGTGTTTGCACCTCGCTGTACGTGTCTTGGTCTAGAAGACGGTCCGATCGGATGTCTTCTCGTGCCTACCAGCATGTGTCGAGCGCATGTTCCGAGTCGTCAGCTTGTCAGAGAGGGCTAGGACCCAGAACTAGGACGGTCCGATCGGATGTCTTCACGCTACTAACAGCTTGTAGCGAGCAGGTGTTCCGAGCTGTCACATGCCGGACCGGGTATTACTCATGCAAGGCAGGAAGGTAATTGGCCATTCAGAACGCGATATGGGATCGTAATGCGTTTCGAATAGACTCGACATGTTTGTGTTTACATTGGATCAGTCGGCTGTGGGGAATAGTAATGGAGACCTCTGTGCGCATGCGCTTTACAGACGTTACGAAACGTTCACATGGGACTTGTGTCACCATTATTGTCAACAGGTAATGTGGGAAATTAATCCGTAGGAAAAATTGAAAACTAATAACAATAATTAAACTTCAGCACCAACTCATGATCGAGTATTTTGAGATGTTGTTCCATTTTCAATCCCAGTTGATGTTTTTTTCAATTCCAGAATCATACGATATAGGCAACAAGAATGGGTTATTCCCGTTATTTCATATGGTTACCAGAAACTGAGAATCAGTCAATCCGCTTCCTCTGAATGTTCAATGGAAACTAATCTCTCGAGAAATTACCAAAGAATTCAACATGGACATAACTCTATTTTGCATGAAATCGCATCCCAAGTCATGCTACGTCATAAGTCAGGAGACTCAATGAGGTAACGCATCAACAGAACAAGAGAGAGAGAGAAAGATGGATTGTGACGCTTCTATCAACTCGTCCTCGAGCTCTCAGTCTGTCCTTGGCGCTCTGAGATTCCCATGTATACACCTCTCTCTCTCTCTCTCTCTTATCACCCCCCCTCCCCTTCCCCCTCCACCCCCGCCTGACAGCTACACTAGTAATCCACCGGAAGCGGACAAGGTTCCTACCGGACAACAATGAGAGAGAGAGAAGGGAGACAAGTGTTTTGGTTCCCATGCAATACACCTCAACGGTCGATCTACAGGACTTGCCTCGCGGCACGCATTAACCTGGGTTTACGCTTTAAACCAAGAGAAAACTTCTATAACCAATGAGAAACTTGTCTAACCAATGAGCAACTTCTGTAACCAATGGTCAACTTCTCTAACCAATGAGCAACTTGTCTAACCAATGAGCAACTTCTGTAACCAACGAGAAACTTGTCTAACCAATGAGCAACTTCTGTAACCAGATCTACAAGGACTTCTATAACCAGGCAATCTAACCATGAGAAACTTCTTAACCAATGAGAAACTTCTTAACCATGAGAATTCAACCATGAGAAACTTCTCTAGTAACCAATGGACAACTTCTCTTAACCAATGGGCAACTTCTATAACCAATGAGAAACTTCTGTAACCAATCGTCACCTTAGCAACATGGCAAAGCGAACTAGAACAAGTATCAAGATTTCATGACATCTTTGTCCGACTGTTTGGACAATCAATGAAGTGGCTCGAGAATCACCACTAACAATCGTTACCATGGCAACACAGTGAACTATGAAGGTCGTTACTGACACAATAATCGTAATCGACAATTGTGGAGGAAATCGCTTCAGACTTGAAACATTCGATCCTTCTGACTTTACTGACTTATTGTAATTCAGCTTACCAGTATCTGTGTACAGCGTATCACTCTCTTAATTTGACGTGTTAAAAGACAATGTGCATTGTTATATATGAATCAATGAATATTATTATTATTATAGTAATAATATGTGGCTATGTACTGTAGAGTTAATCGCTTCTGACTGACATGTGCTCATGTTACCACTCGTGAGCACCGCACTGGGGAATGATGTCTGCTGAAACTACCTCAGCTACACGAATAATGACGGATATTTGTGTCTGTCAAGTTGGTAGACCATCCTCTTCTCTCGTGGAAACAAGTATACAAGCTGCTGTTCATCGCAACAATGGGTGATGTCATTTGAGATAATTGTTGGTATTTACCACACTCATAACTCCGGGCACTTCTTGTTGAACAGCAATGTGTGACGTCACTAGATGTCTGTCAGGTTGCCATGGCAACTAACCAAGCTGGGGGTAGACTAACTGATGCTGAGCTGTGATTGGAGATCACAGTTGAAGGGACATTGTTGTCTGCTTATCACAACAATGAAAGAAATCACTTGAAAGAAGTACAAGTCTGTCAGGTTACCTAGCAACTAGAAATGTTGGATGAAAACAAACTGAAACTGTAGTTGTGATTTGAATATACGATGTCAGAACTTTGTTGTTCCTTTATCACAACAATGTGTGACATCACCTGGAAATCTCAATCCAACTTCTGGGCTGATCCCCATCATCTGACATCGCATTTCCCCGTTGTGAGGTTGGCAGTATAGTGACAGCCGTGCACTGTAAAGTTGGTAGCTCTGAATGCAGCAGTAGATTGCGTTGATTCGTCACACCGTCAACATATAGGTGTTCGACACTTGATTAATGATCGACGACCGTCCGTCCCCATGGCTCACACCGATCGCACGTCTCCACCCGACAATCAAGCACGTGACGCGATCGAAACGTTCGAAATTCAAAACTCGAACGGAGGTTTTTGATTGGACGTGACTGGTGGTGTTGAGTGCCGTTATTTGCCACCGACTTTTCTCACAGCCTTCTTGTGTGTCGACAAGTGTCTTTCTCACAGCCTGCTGGATATACATCACGTGCGCACTAGCTATGTGCAGAAGAAAGTACGGAGGATAATGCCACATTTTCTTGTGGGTTTTTGGATAAGAACCTGATTGGTGGACGTGTTGTTGCAAGAGATGGATGTGGAGAGGTTTTTATCGGCTGATGAAATATCCTAGAATAACAAAAAATGTTTTTCAAACTGAAACATGGTGCATATATACTGTAAACAGCAACGTCATCGTGGGACGCGGGTTCGAGTAGAAACATCTTATCACTTGGCATCACTTCATAGTTCCATTATCAACTGGTTATTCGTACCCCGGAATAACCTAGCTGTTGGTGGGGTCGTTAAGCAGACAATAATCAATTAACAGCAACATACGTGTCAATATTTCTCTTGTTTGGAATGAGAATCAGAAAACTAAATGACGTGTGGAAGTGGAAGATTTGTCAGATGAATTGAAAATCAAATTAACTTAAACTTCCATTACTTGAGCAACCTGTACAAAGATAAAACTGAGGGTTTGGCTCCTGTCCATCATAAATTGTTAACACTCAGTGAATGTTCTATAGTGATGGTTAGGGTTAGGTGGATGTGTCGAATTATATTCCTGAAGGGGTGGAGTCAAACCTCCCACTTCAGCTACCGTAGAGGTGCCCAAGGAGTAGAAGCTGAGGTCAGTTGATTTCTAGTACAGTTGGTTTGTTCTCGGCAAGGACTGAACTGGAAGTCTTCTGGTTTCTCTCAAAGCACTGATAACTTCACTGATAACAGACATGTTGATATTTGCCATGTTTGAAAGTGAATATTAGACAAACAAATGACGTGCAAGAGCGGAGGATTGGTCAACTGTACTAAAAATCAACTGTACTACAAAACCAACTGACCTGAACTTATATTTCTTGAGCAATCTGTACATAAGGAAAATTGGGTACTTTGACTCCCTTCACAGTTGTTTCCACCCATCAAATGTTAGGAAGGCTTTAGTAAGAGTTGAGGTCAGGCGGCTGAGATTTGTGTAGAATGAAATTTCTGAAGGGGCGAATTATCAAACCTCCCACTTCAACTTGCTCAAGACTTACAAGTTTAGTTCAGTTCGATTTTTGTTCAATTGGTTTTTAGTACAGCTGTTTTTTTTGGGACAGTTGGTATGTTCTCGGTAAGGACTTAACTGGTAGTCTTCTGGTTTCTCTCAAAGCACTGATAACTTCTTACAAACGGATACATTCATTTTTCCATTCATTCTCCCAATATAACATCAATTCCAAACTCCAACTTCTTCCAAACGGATACCAATATAACATCAATCCACTCAGATAAGGTTGACATTTTTTTCTCAGCGTATTCAATTATCCATGTTTCCCAGATTGCATGTAACTGTAACTGTAGAGGTAATGGTGTTAAGAGAGGCTCACGGAGTTGAGTGGTGACTGGTGATGGTTTGTCACCGCATTTCACCAGCTGCTTACGTCACGACTCTGCCTGTAGTCGCGACCACGAGCGATGGTCCTGTGTGGCATGTATACTAACAACCATGGGAAGCTTTGATACTTGTTGATATCAGACGCTTCTAGTAGAAGATGTTAGTATAGTGGTAGGCGTACTTTTTCTGTATCATCTTTTGATTGTTTCTCTTTTTCTTCATTGTCTTATTCGGATATTATGAGCTGTATTCATTCCCTTTTCTTTCAAGTTATCACTACTATTTTCCTTTTAGATTACAAATATTCGTTCATTACAACGATTAGAAGTAACGTTTCTGATATACAAGTATTGATTACAACATCGTGGAAGCTTTGAGAATTGTACAGAGACTCGTTAACATTGGACGCTTTTAGAAGATGATAGTATAAGTTGATGGTACTTATGTTATTTACAACTTAAGAGTACGAAGTATAATACACTATCATTACAATGACATTTTTCCGGTGGTTGCAAGAATCTTCTGATCCAAGTTGATATGAAATATTTCTGGGTTAGTTTCACTTCTATTGTCATTTAGACTGCTTGGTTTTGTGGCGGCAGATGATGCATTACAAATTACTAAAAACTCATCTTCCTTCAAATCGAGGGTGAGATTTGTATCTATAATGAGGATAATTGGAGAATCATTCAATATAATCCATCAAAGAATTATAAAATTGGAAATTTGGAAGTGGGAATTGTATCATGGAATAGTTCCAACCGATTTCTGACGTAACATTTATTTTGGTACATCGTAGAATCAATCAAGTTGACGTAATTCTCAAATTGAAAGTAATTTCTTTGTTTTAGTCAGTTGTCCCATCATAAGATCAGACAGCTGAGCCACGAAGTGCCGGGTTCGAAGCTCGTGGGTGGTCAACGAAAAACAAGCCCAACTTCTCTTGAATATTCAATGAAATCTAAAACGTGTTGTTTTCTAATACGCTATTTGATTTACGTCTGTCACAAACGTCTTAACCATCTCATCCTCTCTCTCTCTCTCTCTCTCTCTCTCCCCCCTCTCTCTCTCTCTCTCTCTCTCTCTAATAGAGTCACGATCTAGCACCTACCACAGTTACAAATTATGCTGGTTTCGAAGGCAATAAGCGCTGGAAACTTGGCGTGAATCTTGTGAGTCGTTTTAACAACGCACCGAGGAAAACAAGCTAGTTGTCTGCAGTCACGTGTCAGCATACTGAGTACACGCGCAGGCGCATAAAGTCACGCTAAAATGCATCCTGAAGGAAATTTAGTGATAATATAGGGCTCACTCACTAGAAGTAGAAGACAAAATAGATACAGAGAATAGGAAAATTTGAATATGGGAATATCTAATGGACATTATACTTCATATATATTATAAATACTTCGAATGTGTGTTACACATAAATTGAATAATCTTAGTTTCTCCAATTCCGATGAAGTTATATCACAATTATTTGAGATATATTCCAACTATTGAAAGAAGTTGTCAAAATCTTCATCATACAATTATTTCTTCAATATTCAAAAAGTAATTTGTATAACATTTTCAATACTTTCCTCATTCGGATTGATTGACGGATCGGTTTCTAGTAAGGGGTCGGTATTGAAGTTTCAATATAGGGTCGGTATTGCAGTCCACGTATCGGTAGGTATTGCAGTTGACCCGGACTGCAGTGAATGCAGTTGTTACGAAACACTTGTTTTCACGCCGCGTTAAATCTATAAATAGCGTCTTGTGTGAAACGAGCGAGCAGAAAAAACACTGTCCATGCAACAGGTAGGCCTCTGTGGTGAAAACTCACCCGCCTAAAACACATCCGCGTTTCTCTGAAAACAAACAGAAAAAACACTTTTCTACCAAATATCACAATTGATTGATATTATTCTATTCACTAGAATCGCCGTGGCGAATTAATCTCGTTTTGAGAACTTTCATTCAGAAATGAAAAGATTTTTATGAATAATAAATCATATTATTAGATGCGTCTGAATCCGGTAAACCTCAAACCTGATATACTCTCAGTCAGGAGAGTTGGAGCAGGATTATATCTACCAACATAACAATAAATAATCACCATCAAGATCGATACTATCAAGGTATCAAGATATATATATATATATATATATATATATATATATATATATATATATATATATATATATATATATATATATATATATATATATATATATATATATATATATATATATATATATTTGAGTATCAAGATTCGGCGGATTCGGTGGCCATTTTTGTTCTATACGCTATTTTTCAACTTAAGTACTGATTAACTAATTAATATTCGATCCTCCGTTGGTTCAATCGACTATAAGTGAATTATTAGTTGACCGTGATCGAGTGAGCTGTAAGTTAACCGCGAGTTAACCTGTCAGTTAGTGTCCGGGCCACACAGACGTGGCCGCTTACCTTATAAGTTATATCCATTTCGTACACTCTTTTTGATCCGTAGGAAATCTGTAAAAGCTCTGTGTTGAATTTGAGCTTGATAATGAGCACTCGGGAACACAACAACACACCATTTTGAAATAAGATCTATTAATGCCTCCTTGAACGTGTGATGCGCATGTCGAGGCAAAAATATCGTATGGGCCGTGACACACCGTAGAAGCAGTCGGGACGCTTGGCATCACCGTCATTTGAGCGTTGCAATATTTCGAGTTTACAGTCACTTACGTGCGTGGAACGGAGCGGTTGAGTACAAGTTTTCGACGTTGCAATTACAAGGTGTTTTTGTTCATTAAATAGTTTAAATTTGTTAACGTTTTGAATTGGTGTATGGCTCTCTGACGATAAGAAAAGGCCAGCGAACATGCCGATGTAATTTTTTTTCGTGTAGCTGCAGTAGTAAAGAAACTGTGGCGTTTTAAAGATGTGCCCCCATGTTAATCCAATGGGCGTGGTATTGTCGTTAATTTCACACCAGCCAGTGTTAATTGAAAGCGTTGTTTACAGTCGATTGCCCCGCAGGACCGTGCAATCACCTCTCAGCCAATCAGAGCCGAGTTCAACAGACACTCGGCCAATAGGAAACATACCGATAATTGATTTGTCAAACCTTTTTATTCGAACAGTTTTGACGTGGTGTTTTTCATCGGATCTCACAAGATGTTCTACAGTCAAGCGTTGCTATGGAAACACGGACCGAAGTAATCGAGTAGAAAAAATAACTTCCATCAGAAGTGAGGAAATGTCGATTCTTTTTTTATTGATGTTTTACTAAATTTTCATTGTTGAAAAGTAAAGAATTAAATTGATTTTTGTACAGTTTGTTCAGGCAATTTGTCGGGTTAATTTGTCGAGAAAACATTGCTTGGAGGAATGACTTGATCTACCTTTAGCCAGAGATAGGATGAAGATGAATAAGACAGATTTCTGTGGGAATTACTCTTATTTTATGTTTTCTTCTTGGCGTTTTGATAACCAAGCATCGTCTGTCAAAAGTGTATATATATATATATATATATATATATATATATATATATATATATATATATATATATATATATATATATATAATCGTATTTTATATTTTTTTCTTGGCGTTTTGATAACCAAGCATCGTCTGTCAAAAGTGTATGAATATATATATATATATATATATATATATATATATATATATATATATATATATATATATATATTCATCTTATATCGTATATTTGTCCAGCGTATACGATTAGAAATTGGGTATTTTTTTAACCGTATATGCCTGAGAATCAGGCGATTCGGAATGAATAGTTATTACTTACACCGTCTTGATGGTATTGCAAATATATAAGTTTGCTTTTTATTGGAATTTCGATATCTCATACAGTTTAAAATGTATCACCAAAGATCTGACACTCCGCTAAATCGACTCCCATGGACTCTCAAGTTAGATGGTCAAGAGATTTTTCTCAGTAACACTACATACTATCAGTGAGTGAATCTTGTGACCATGGCAACCCGAACTATGCGAAGTATTCCTCCGGCGTCCCGCGGACCCCCGACCGCCCAATTAGCCGCGTCATGAGTCGTGAGCGCTGATTGGCTCGTTAGCGGCACAGATTAACCAATCAGCGCTGACCTCTGACCCGGCCTGTTTGGCGGTCCGGCGCACACAGCCGCCCGAACTATCGCAGGAATGTTGGCTGGACATGAGGGGTCGGGAGCCGCTACACTGCACACATGCATGTGGTCCATACATCCTATACATCCATCCCAGTAAACACAGAGTAGAAAAAGAGTACTCTTTGTGAGAAGACTTGTTAGTGCTTGATTGCTATCCGATATCACATCAAACAACTCTGCGAGACGTGGAAATGTCCCTGCAAACTACTAACCTGTGACCAATTTACTATACGAATCAAGAAAATGATTCAAAACCCTTGACATTGTCAATACCTTCTCAAATGAGGAACTATACATACATTTTCATAGTATTTTTATTCACCATTCTACATTCTATATTTCTGTTGCCAAGATCGCCTCTAAATGTTGGAATAAACAGTCTTCTAAACGGACTGAATAATTCATCCTTACCCATTATTGGATGTCATGTATATATATATAAACGTTTTGATAAAATCATGGGTATATTATCACTTTGGGACTTGAACCCGGGACCTCTTATAATTCAGTGGGTAGAGCATTGGTAACAAACCAAGAAGTCCTGCGTTCAAATCCCAGTGAAGGCACATTTTTACGATCTGATGAGATCATTAATTGATATCGGTAACGGATCACATATACTTGGAGGAAATGTTGTTAAATATATCCATATTATATATATATATATATATATATAAAAATTATTTATATATATATATATATGTATATATATATATATATATATATATATATATATATATATATATATATATATATATATATATATATATATATAAGTATAGAGACAGGTAGAGAGAGAGAGAGAACAATAACTTGAGAAGGAATTGTTGTCTTACCTCGGCTCGAAGAACGGCATTGAAAATGCATTTCTTAAGATAAACAAAACTTCCCACGACTCGTTAACTGAATGCAAAAAATACTCAGCCTTTATTTAGTCATAAGTTTTAATACGACAGGCAAAAAAAAGATGTTGTTGCATTTTTATTCACTTTTTTCTACGTTTTTCTTTCTGTTTTCACTAAAAGCTAATTTAAATTTGCACGTATTTCAGAAATCGTTTAATTTTTTGTCCTTCAAAAAGTATTATTATTATTTTAAGTGATATTTTGATTTCCATTGCTGAAATCTTCCCTGTTATTTTCGGCCATTCGGAAATGTTCCTTCTGGAGTCGGGTATCGATATACACTCGATACAAAATCGATTCAATAATCATACAAAAAAATAAATGATCACTCAAGAAATGATTTCACATTTATATCAGGAAAAAAAAAAATATATATATATATATATATATATATATATATATATATATATATATATATATATATATATATATATATATATATATATAAATCTGAGTACATGGTTTTCTGTTGAAACGTACAGCACGTGATGTTGATAGGATGAATATTATTACCACTGAAAAATACCTCCTCGTCGGGGAATCGAACCCCAGACCTTATGCTTGACACACATATGCTCTTACCGTCTGAGCTAACTATATATATAAGTTATATACAAAGAAGCTTGCAGACAAAGAACAGAACATCTCAGATGATATTAATATCGTTAACCGGATAATAAGTGTCAAAGTATTGTATCGAGTCAAGTGACGGTTCGCCCGGCCGTCTCCCCTATCCTCCAGCCGTCACGAGCGCCCGTCCCGAGCCGACGTCGACACCGGCCGGTCGAACAGATGGCTGTAAGATCTTCAATTACTTCCACTCGGCTTGTTCCCACGCCGGTGCATATAACGAATCATCAGCCAAATCCTCAGCTCGGTGTGAGTTAACAGTCCATGGGAGTCGATTTAGCGGAATATCAGTTTTATTTTGTGATAACTTCTGAACGGTATTAGACATCGGAATGTTTATACAGAGGAGATACAGATATTTTTAATACCTTCAAGATGGTACCAAATACAACTCTCGTCACATCATTGCCGAGCGTATATTTCTGAAAATGTGTTTCTAGCTGTATTCCCTGACAATTATGCGAGAGGAGTTGAATATTTATAGCTAATCATTTTTTAGTTATAGTTATTTCATTTACTCACTGCAGATTGTTCTCAAAACAGGTGGTAATGGTTAATCTCATCAAATGGAACAAATCAAAAATACCTAATGTAACTATACATTGTTATTCTTTCTCAGCTCTCTTCACAAATCTTCGTTATATTCTCATCTTCTTCAATTCTCACCTCGTTCTTTGAATGAATCCATATTTCCCTCCTAATCAATCCACTTCCCCCCCCCCCCCAATATATCATAAAGTCGGTCTTGATTTCATTCCAGTCTACAGTTTACCACATCCCTATCTTTATCGCTATGAATATCCGATCCATGCACTGAACGTCTGAAAGAATGACCTATACTCCTAGCTCCAGTGAGTCAGGTCTGTTCTCCTATTGGCACAGACGCGGGTCAGGGGTTGCCATGGCAATGTTCACATTTGTATTTGAATATCCACGATTCACGACTAAAGCCTTGTTTACTAGCTGCATATCGAGCCCCTTATGAGGCCCTGACAAGCCCAGCATACTACCTTACCGACTGCACAACAGACTACCTTACCGACTGGAGCCATGTGATCGTCTTTAATTGCACAGGACATATATTTGATTCAATCATAATGATATGTGTTATATGTTGAGTCCATCTTTGCGGAAATTTGCCCTTATAGAGTTTTTTTCAGAACCAACAACACTCCTCAAAGAAGGGCAATTTTCTGCAAAGATAGACTTACCATCAACCACCGGCCCTCAAAACTTCATTCATCACATAAATATATATATATATATATATATATATATATATATATATATATATATATATATATATATATATATATATATATATATAAATGTGTGTAATTCTCACTGATCCCAGATACAATCAGAGTACATTATGGTAATTGCGTAACACCAGTCATACTCTGTGACTGTGAAGAAGGCGCGGTTCAACTATTTCTCGAAACAATCATGAGTAGATTCATTCGTCAGCTTTCATACGACATTATTCCTGATAACCAATCAGTTCAAGAACCAAAACAACAGTGATATCCAAGTTTATCAACACTTTTAGAAGTTAGTCAAGATTCTTCAGAACCTTCCCCTGATGTTAACAAATATTCACCCAACTAATTTCCGACCCAAGAAATGATATTGAAGCGTTGACTTTCATCTAATAATAAAAACAGAGAAAATGGAATTACCCTTTTAGAAAGTTTCACCTTTACTACAAATAACAAAACGTTCTAAATTTAAATCATGCAGTCTATTTGTTATCGAGCAAGTCGCCGACGTCCAGTGCACTCCAGTGGGCAGTGGAATATTGCGACTCGTGACCCGGAGGTCAATCACCATGGTGATTTACGATTTACATATATCAGAGCTCGCGTGTTGCCGTGTCTAGAGCAACGGTCAGTGAAAGGATAATAGTAAATATGAATTAGAATAATACAAATTGTCTATCTCGTGAAGAGGCTGATCTCGATCGATTACATGTCGACTTTTTCTTTCTTGCGATTATTCTCGATTTGTCTAATTATGTAATGGTTCGAGGAGGAAGTTTTATTGACAGGAGATGAGTTATGGAATGTAATATAGAACAGCCTTCCGGCTCCATTGTTGTTGTCAGATTTATTTGTTGGAATGTTGGTGATATGGTTAGTGAAGTCTGAGTTTATTGAGAGGATGCAAGCATGGTGCTGGAGAGTTTCATCCTTATCACTCGTTTCTATGTTCCTAAACTAGTCTAATCGAATGAAGAGTATATCAACTCCAAGATAATGTTATGCTTTTCAATTAATATGAAATTTTTTCGTGAATTGAATCAGTTTTAAGGATAATACCTCGATGAATTTCATCGCATTCTTGATATTCATTGACGTATTATCTTGAAACTGATAGAAATCAAATAATCAGAATGTTATATCAATTAAAGAGCATGAAATTATCTCAGAATTGATATATTTGTCATGCAGTTACACTGGTTCGCTAGGATAGAAAAAAATAGTTAAGATGAATTTCTCTTCTTGTATTGTATTCAAGTTACTCCTTAACCAGATTATCATGGATTGTCACGTTGGAGGTACTGATACTTGAAGTACACTAATTAGGGGCCTCAAAAAGGGGCAATTGCACAAATCAACCGATGCAGATTCTGCTGAGGAACTGGATTACAATCTGAATGAATACATTTTATCACAATTGACTTGTTGAGGAAATCTAACAATATTCAAAAAGTATGTATAATTACAACCATCGATTTATTAACAAAATCAGAAACTATTTCAGACATCGTGGGACAAAATCTAAACTCCACAAAAAACCAACTCCCTCTTTTGTACTTCTTAAAGTTATCCATCGTCGATAGACATGAAGTAAAAAACTGCTCCCATTCTCCGACGTCTGAATAAATAATGTTCTCAACAATAACAATAACAACAACAGCTATCTCCACCAATAGCGAGGCTTCCCACCGGAATACCGTCTAGCGCTGAACACTGATGGGACTATTCATGGGCTAAGAATAGCGCGAGAAGCTGGGAGCTGGGTAACGGTGAGGAGAGCCGTGTTAAAGCGTTACCAGAGCATTGTTGAGGCCGGAGCAGAACGAACCAGATCAGAGAGAGAGAGAGAGAGAGAGAGAGAGAGAAAGAGAGATGGAGAGAGAGAGAGAGAGAGAGAGAGATGAAGTTGGAGGAGGCACATGTGAAATTACTCATTCGTTCATATTATAGTAGGCTATAACCAAGATATATAAGGTATAGGACCAGGTATATACAACCATAATAGGTTAAAATTTATAGATTCAAAGTTATAATTTTCATAGGGACTGTGATTATGTTGAAGTGTACTTTTGTTTGTTTTTTCTGTCCATTTAATTGTGTTTGTCTTTTTTAGAATCTTGTAATTTTGCTGCCTGTAATAGTGTAGGGTAATGTAATGTGATACCGAAAGATGAATAAATAAATAGGTTATACCAAGATTTACTGGCGTATTCAAGATCTATTGGCGTTTGTTGCATGATTGACGAGATGGTTGGAAGAAAAGATGGATGAAAAGGATAGTGGGAAGGAAACGGTCGTGGCCTATATTGCAGGAACCAACCGACATTCACTCAGACTGAAGATACTCAGACATTTATTCACACGGAAAGTCATTGCGATTGTTTATATATCACATTGACACTGAAAATATGAATCTGCGAGTAGATCACTAACTTATATAACCACCAGCCAGTGATCAGGTATTAACCTTTATCAGTTCTTCTGGCAAATCATGACCGCATCATCATGGACCAAGGATAACCCTCTCTCTCTCTCTCTCTCTCTCTCTCTCTCTCTCTCTCTCTCTCTCTCTCTCTCCTTGTTGATGTGTCACGCTATGACGTCTAGCGCCGCGGTGGGGTGCCCCCCCCCGACCCCCCTAGACAAACTCACACACAATGAAACCAATTACGGAGATAAATGTTTAGAGAAGATTTACGTGCATAACGGAGTGCGAGAGAGATGGAGAAAGAGAGCGAGATGAGTAGATAGAAAGATATATGAATATATATATATATATATATATATATATATATATATATATATATATATATATATATATATATATATATGTATATATATAAATGTCGGAGCGTAGACTTTGAGGACCAGGGGAGAATGATAAAATGTCAGTTTTCGGAAATTTGCCCTTCCTTGATACAATTAACTGGTAACAATAAAAAGGGCCTTTTTCAGAGCCACCAGTTGTTTCAAGGAAAGGCATATATATATATATATATATATATATATATATATATATATATATATATATATATATACGGGGAGAGAGATAGATGGAGAGAGAGAGAGAGAGAGAGAGAGAGAGAGAGAGAGAGAGAAGAGCTACCAGGCGATAGGGGTGTGTGATTGGCGTGAAACTCGGCCAGCTATTCGGACTGAGAGTTTGTTGCAACAGACGAGACTAGACGTGATCATCAAGAGGCTCTGGCTGCATGACGACCTGTGGAGGATGCTGCTATTGTTGACGAGGATCAAAGGAAGAATATTCTCTTCTAAAGCAGAACTGATTCCCTCTCATCATGAAGAATTTATATCTTATATCATTTTAACTGCTATTTGCGTTGCCGTGGGATAGACGATGTTCCTCAACTTTGTGATATATATATATATATATATATATATATATATATATATATATATATATATATATATATATATATATATATATATATATATATATATATATGTTTGTGTGTATTTATCAGAGTTGTTGAGATGAAAAGTAAGAGTATCCGTTGAACGTATGAGAAAAACGTTCTCAATCTCAACTGCTACAAGAATACAAATACAACACTTGGAAGATATTAAAACAGTTGCCTCGCCTTACCCTATAGTGCAGGCAATATGTCGGAAAATGATGACTTGTGAGATATTGGAACGAGACTGGCCACATGGACTAATTCAAGTCTCAGGAATATGCAAAATGATGGTTCCCAACTGAGATACTGAAACTCATGGAGGAATAATTGAAATAGGTCAATAAATTCGAATGTTCCAACAATTCTCCTAGGACAGACTCCTCATATCTTGGTTTTTGTCAGTTTCTACTCTTGCTCTTACTTTCTATTTTATTTTCCACTACTTCAAACCTCTGCTTCTTCTTCTTCGTCTACAAATCCCTCCACCGTTCTCCTACCATCTCTCGTCATCCACTTGTCTCCATCCTTCACTCCCTTCCTCTTGATCTCCAGAATCTCCCGACCAACACATCTCGAGCCACGACTATAATGTAATAATTACTATGATATATCTCGGTTTAGGCCAGTTTACAGTACGGCTTCTACTTCTTCCTTCTCTTTTAACATGTTTCCTCTGTCATGCTTCCACCATTTCTCTTGTCTCCATCCTCGACTCTAGTCTGTCACCTTCTTCTTCCTTCTCTGTCATGCTCCCACCACTTCACTTGTCTCCATCCCCCTTCTGTCACCTTCTTCCTGATCTCCCGATTCCGGTTGGTCAATGTCTTCAACCATCTCGAATTATAACTTCGATGTAAAAATTACCAGATAATGAGTAGATTTGATGTATCACATTTTTCGAATGGGTGTGTTGCCACTTGTGTAGTACCCCACCGTGGTTCAGATAGTTTGGGTCCATGCTGATGTGTCACCGCTTGTGTAGTACCCCACCGCGGTTTAGATAGTTTGGGTCCATGCTGATGTGTCACCGCTTGTGTAGTACCCCACCGTGGTTCGGATACATCGGGTCCATGCTGATGTGTCGCCGCTTGTGTAATACCCCACCGTGGTTCAGATAGTTTGGGTCCATGCTAATGTGTTGCCGCTTGTGTAGTACCCCACCGCGGTTCAGATAGTTTGGGTCCATGCTGATGTTCTGCCTCTGTGAATGACCCCACCGCGGTTCAGATAGTTTGGGTCCATGCTAACGAGTGTTGTTTTGTTTCCAGGGCCCAGCCTTGCCAGGGGCATGATCAGCATGGAGCTGGCACCCGTCCAACAGCTACACGGTGGTCACATGACCCATCATGACGTCATGCAGCAACACATGCAACAGGGCAACATGATGCAACACCACGCGGCCATCGCCAACGACGAGAACAAGAAGAAACGTGAGTCCCTTAACATTATCTCTAGTCGTTGATACGTCGTTGATGTATCGTGTGTGTGTTGGCAATGCGTGAATATTTCATACTCAATGCGGTGCAAGCACGGTGCTCATAAAATAGAGAAATTCATCTTTACCAATTGTTTTCTTCATCACGAACAAGTTTATTCGTATTTGCACTTATGAAATAAATAGAACTGGTACAACGCATCGCCCTTGTGGTACTCCGTCCAAACTATCCTACCTTTCACCCATAGCCTGAATTGGGGAACGATGAATATCAAAGAAAAAATATATATATATATATATATATATATATATATATATATATATATATATATATATATATATATATATTCATGTAATATTTTGGCTAGGAAATGCATTTTCATATTTCCGTAATGTGCCGTACATCTATTCTGCTGAAGCCATACCAGTTCACAAGCTGTCACTAGAACACTGATCCTCTCTCAATCTACCCTCACATCACCCCTACACTCTGTCTTACGTCTTAGTCTTATCGTCTAATGTCGTTATTGTCGTGTTACGTCTTAAGCCTGTCTCAGTCTTATCGTCTCATGTCGTTATTGTAATGTTAGTCTTTAGCCTGTCTTAGTGTTATCGCCTCTGCTCGAGTAATACGTGAGCCAAGCGAGTTGTTACAATGATATCTTGTTGGTGTCTCGCTTGATTCATGTTATTACCTCGGTGTTGCTGCATGCTGCGACCTGATGGATCGATAGCACATGTACAACAGTCGATACATGCGAGATATCGACACTCGATGTACAACAGTCGATACATGCGAGATATCGACGACAGAGCGATAATCTACTCGATGTATTTCACTACGAGTAGAATGCGTCATTGGCATTGGTTTTCCCGTCCGAACAGAGATTAGAATATGCTGGAAAATATGTTTGAAGAAACTCAAATCACATTTTGGAAATTGAATCCAGATGAAGATATCATAACAATTGTTTTCTCTGAAAAAGAATCACTGTTTTGTCATCCTAGCACGAATAAATGTATCAATTGCTTATTCCACACAAATGGATGATACATAAATGATGATAACAAGATGACAGTAGATTCGTGTTGATTTTGAAGTGAATTTTTTTCTCCAACATAAAATCAGAAGAATAGCTTCACAAAAGTTTGATATTAATCCAGAATGAAAACTCAGCACTCAAACATAAAAAAGTTTCGAATTTATAATCTGACTTTTATCGAGCGACTCGCAACTATTGATCAACAATGGAAGTCTCTATCCTGCCTCTCTCTCTCTCACTCACCCAGCACAATGTCGGGCCCACAAAGGACCCAGTGACTCAGCTGCCATCGCGCCCCGCGGTGCCGGCTCGAGACAGCCGACCGCCGTGGCTGGGGGCCGCGACGACCGGGTGTCCCCCGCCTCCAGGTCGGCCATGACAGTGACATGTTTGTATCTTGCGCTGTCATGAAGGCCGGTCATATTACTGTCATAACGATATCACTTTAATAGACCTCGTTCGTTTCTTTTATCCTCGAGCTCTTCTCGATACGCCGCACAACAAAACAACAATTACCCTTCCATTGCTAAGCCTTCCTTGACATCATAGCATATATATATATATATATATATATATATATATATATATATATATATATATATATATATATATATATATATATATATATATATATATATATATATATATATATATATATATATATATATATATATCCGAAAATCGCGACGTCCCCCTGAAACTGAACTTTTTCATGATTTCGGGATTTGTGGCGTAATTGGTAGCGCGTCAAACCGGCAATTTGGAGATCCGGGTTCAAGTCCCGGGGAGGTCGCGATTTTTGAACAGTTTTAATTCATATCATAGGCACCTATATATATATATATATATATAAATATATATAATATATAATAATATAATATATAAATATATATATATATATAATTAGGTATATATATATTTATTATATATATATATATATTGTTGTTGATTTCTCGGGTTGACCGCGTATGCTCTTTTGGGAGACTTCCTTAGCATGGTTCCCGAATCGAACTGAAACTGTACAATTCGCTCGGTAAAACGAGCAAGTACAGTCCGAGTGCAACGGAAATCCCCGACTCGCCCGTCCACCAATCAGCATCCAGCACAAAGCACAGTAAAAAGCAATCTTACAGGATGTGATTTGTTAATAATTAATTACTAACAAATGATCAATGTGGAAAAGATTAATACATTATTATTTATTACTTACTAGTAATAAATATATATCATTTATAGCACGTAATCTGTTGTAGCTATTACAGCTGGAGGCGAAGCGAGGGCAATAAATTAGAGCCATGGAGCGAGTGTGAATTAAATTAAAACTATTATTATTATATTTATAGATCGGGATTATTGGAGTAGTGATTGGTTATAATCGATAACTAGATTGGATTCATATTAGTTTGTTTGTTTGTTTTATTCTATGTTTTTTCTTATAAATAGAGAATATGAATGGATGAATATCATTAAATTGATCATAGTGAAAATTATTATGATAGATAACATATTTGCTTGATTAGCTTACAATGATAATGACTGAAATTAAATGCTCGGAAATATAAACATTTATTTTGACTATGATATATTATTATTGGTACTTGTTGTCTGGCTCTTAATGAGAGATTTAGAAGTACAGGGAATAATTATTATCTATCTTATGGACATATCAGGTTCTGATTATTAATGGAAGACAAAGTTCCATTACGCCTTGTGTATATATGCAAGAGATATCAATAACAAAATAAAACAAAACTATTAAACATTGTCCAGAGGCTTGAAAATAAAAAATATATATATACTTAAGTTTAGTTGGGTAAGTCTTCTTCTCAATATTAATGAACACCAATTCCGCTATTTCAATCATAATTGCTTATGAATAATGATCATAAAAATCTCCATTGCTATTTTATGTTATCATTGGAACAATGTTGCTATTCAACAATGATAGTAATCCACAGACAAGACCTGATGCCTGTTGCTGTTGTTGTTGTTGTTGTTGTTGTGACTGACCCTCCTGTTCTTGTGTTGCAGAAGACAGCAGTGCGCATGCGCTCAACCAAGAAGGTAAGTCCACACTTGATACACCTCTATGACCTATGACCCTGCAAGCCTCTACCTCTGTACTGGCTCTAGCAGCTGGGAGCCCTCTTCAGCCATGGGCAATGTCACGTGCAATAATCAATCGAACTGATTCTGGGTCGTAGCGCTATTACAAGATCGGAAGCTTTGATGTTTCAGAATGTTGACATTTTAGAATTGATGGATTAGAAATTGGAAAATCCAAAATTCGGAAATTCGAGATTAGAAATTTGAGAATGATGAATACGAAAGTTGAGAAGAATAAGAATAAAAGTTGAGACATCGAAAAATGCACTAATTCGTCTACTCGGACTTCAAAATTAGAAAATACAAGATAAGAAAAATCTTAAAAATTTGCTGACTCAAACATTCAAAAATAGAAATGTATAAATTCAAATATCTAAAATTCAATATTTCAGATAGTCTTCAACATAATCAAAATCCTCGATATTAGGAAATTCGACCCACTAAAATGTGAAATCATAAACTCAATAAATCTGGCTATAATTGATCCGAATACCAGTCCCGTATCCGAGTCAGATCTCGCGAGCTTATTCACTCTGTTCCCGCTGAAACGTTATCCGAGGCAATGATAGCATTCAATTATAATCCATTAATGTTTATTATGTTAATCAGAGACTTCGTGATCCCACGTTACGGTTTATCGGGGCTTAAAATACCTCACATTCGTAGCAACGATCAACACAGAATAACAGACTAATCTCTCCCTCTCTCTTTCTCCCTCTTTCTCCATATATATATATATATATATATATATATATATATATATATATATATATATATATATGTATCTGTATATATATATATATATATATATATATATATACATGTCTCCTCTCTCTCTCTCTCTCTCTCTCTCTCTCTCTCTCTCTCTCTCTCTCTCTCTCCCTCCCTCCCCCTCTCTCTATTTCTCTCTCTAATCGCTTTTTATCCGGATTGCGGAAATAAAGAAGTAGATCTATCAGCTCGACTGGTCTCCATTAAAAGAGCAAACATCTGTTCCTGGCTTTGTTGGCTCCGAATGGTCCAGATTGACTGCGAGGCAACGCTGTAGTTGCTCGTGTTCATGATAAGAGTGAGTGAGTTATGTTGTTGATAGCTGAGGGTTATTGTTGGCTAGACGAGGAGAGATCAACGCACGAATAAACACACTTTCATATACTCGTCGGGATCTATATTAGTGCCAGTTATACTAACTATTGGTTAGGTTTTATAACCTAAGTGCTAGTTAAGGTGTGAGAATAACATATATGACGTGGGTGATAAAAATTATACACTAATTAACGGTTTGTTATTATGAAACTTGATAACACGGGCAAGATTCAAGCAACTTAGATTCCGTTATAATCTATGATTAATTTAACCATAATTACAATATTTTCAACGGATTAATTTGAATGTCACACAAATGGACTATCGTCCTATTCGATGTAGGTCCTGGGCCTACTTGCTGAATATATTATTAACTAAACCTATTGACTCTACCACACATGTATTGATACCCACTGAACACGGCGCCTCCACCCATTGGAAAACCCTCCCCTCATGATATTACCTGAAAACTTCATTCAAAATCCTACATTCTTATGTAAATAATATATATATATATATATTCATACCGGTATATATAAATATATATATACACGAATATACGGAGTATATATACATATACATATATATATATATATATATATATATATATATATATATATATATATATATATATATATATATATATATATATATATGTATATATACTTACTATCAACACTATTACTATAAATTTATTCTATTTTCTCATCCTTATTTTACTATTTCAATTTTCTACTATCTTTTTATACTTGGGTTAATTGGGTTATACTTTTAGATTAGTTCATCGTTCAACCTCCGGAAATAGAAGCCTCTGTAACAACTAAGGTATTTCCTAAGTTGGAAATAAATAAATACATACATACATACACATACATATATATATATAGGCCTATATATATATATATATATATATATATATATATATATATATATATATATATATATACATATATATATATATATATATATATATACATATATATATATATATATATATGTATATAGTATATATATATATATATATGGGCCTATATATATATATATATATATATATATATATATATACTTATGTATATATATATAGGCCTATATATATATATATATATATATATATATATATATATATATGTATATATATATATATATATATATATATATATATATATATATATATCAATGAACAAGTGCATGGTTCGGTCTGTGCTATGTGTCGGGGAAAGTGCAGCCAACACATTAGCTGTTATCAGCACCAAGAGATGGAGCCGATAGCAGAGGTTTATTGGCGACTTTCTAACCAATCCCAGCCCGAGTTGCCTAGCAACACACTATCATAGCAACCAATCGAGTCAGCCATAAAACTGTAATAACAGCTCTATAATGGATATTAATTGCAGATAAAGTTGAAATATGAAGGGATTGATATCTACAAAATACTTACATGAGAAAGTTGATGAATACAAAATATAAGAGTAATGAAGTATTCCGTCATTTAGTAGAAATATGATCCTTAAGCATATGAATTATAGACCATATATATATATATATATATATATATATATTACAGAATATATGTATCTACAATTTGTGTGGTGAAATGCTCATCTATATCGGTGTTCAATCCCCCTGGTGGACACTGGGAGCCTTATCGATACTGTCAAAAGTATATCAAACCCAAGATAATTTTATGCTCTTTAATTATTATGACATTCTATTTCTGTTAATTCAATCAGTTTTAAGATAATATGTCAATAAATATCAAGAACGTGATAACAATAATTAACGTTTATCTTGAAACTGATTGAATTTACAGAAATGGAATGTCATATTAATTGAAGAGCATAAAATTATCTTGGGTTTGATATACTTTTTATTCAAACACACTTGTTCGTGATAAAGAAAAGAAATAGTATTTCTAATTTGATAAGCACCGTGCTAGTCCGTGTGAGTTAAGCGTGTAAAGCCAAGTGAAGAGTTTATTGTTGTCAGGTTGGCTGTGGACATCACACAGTGTTAACATCAGATAAGTCAGACGTCTCACCTCGCTTTTAATCGAGTCTCTTCTCTCGTATCGATATGTCCATCTCGCTTTTAATCGATTCACTCCTTGTATCGATATGTCCATCTCGCTTTTAATCGATTCCTCTCTCTCGTATCGATATGTCCATCTCGCTTTTAATCGATTCCTCTCTTGTATCGATGTGTTCATCTCAATTCGATTCTACATCCTATTCATGTATGTATGTATATATAGGTATATATATATATATATATATATATATATATATATATATATATATATATATATATAAATTATTTACATATAACTCCGGTTGAAATAAAAAATTTGTTCCATTCATCAAACTTCTCATATAGGTACGTATTTAATAGAAAAAAATTAGAAAATTCATATTGTTGTATTTTTCTTGTTAACAATAATTTCATTTTATTATTTGACATAACCTCACAATTCATGGGAATTCCATCATCACTGTATAACCTAGCTGTTTGTGGGGTCATTAAGCAGCATTACAAAAATATCAAATCGAATAAATCAGATGAGCGATATTGAAACAATGATCCAGTTGATGTTTGTTTGTTTGTTTGTTGGTAGTCAACAGCAACCGTTTGTTTATAAACAAACCAAACCAACCACTCAAGTATTTCTCATAACCACTCTTCACGACATCCATTAGTGCTGCTAATATCTCGCCCGGCCCGACCGCCCGTCCCCCCTATCCCCCAGCACTGCCGGTCGGCTGTCCCGAGCCGCCACGCCGCGCACTGGCCTGTCAAGTATGTAAATACTAGTTAGCATAATCTGGCCACCTGTCTGGTTAGCGGGAACACGGTTCCACGCTGTGAGGTTGGTACCGGGCTAGCGGGAACACGGCGTCACGCTGGGAGGTTGGTAACACGTCGGGTGAAGGATACGTCAAACGGCCGACGTTTGAAACGTTAGTAGATTGGATTTCTACACACTTTTACTTCGAGGGATGCAATGAGATGAGATCATGCAAATTCCTCTAGAATTGAATACATAAAAGTACTTGATTTTTCTAATTTTTTTACAAAATCCATGCACAATTTCATTAAAGGGCATCACAACCCTGCAGCTTGATTATAATGAATAATAACGAAATTTAATTCCTTAACTTTAGAGAAAACTAGAAATCACCATCTCAATTTTAGCAACTATAGATGTTTTTTGTTCTCCAGAGACCATGAGTGATGACGTAGACATGACTGATTCTGTAGGGAAACACAAACAGAATCAAGTAATGTCCACGTCATGACTCAGAGAAAAGACTGGGTCCTGGAGGACAAATAAATTAATTGTAATTTCTGAAAATGTGATGAAGATTTCTAGTTTTCTTTGAAATCAGTGAAATAAATATCGTCATTATTCTCTGGAATCCAGTTTCAGGGTTTTGATGTCCTTTAATATCAGAAGTTCGTATCTGTATCAAGCTATTAAGTCGAGGAATATTCAGCAAGAGTCAGTTTACCACCGAGTCAGTGATTTCATTAGCCTCATGTTGACTGGCTTAAACCTCCGCCAATAGGAAACCAGCACGACTGCCTATACTGCAAGCCAGCCGCTCAGAGCTCCTAGCACCTATACTGCAAGCCAGCCGATCTCAGCTCCTAGCACCTATACTGGTGTCCACGAGGAAGGTGTCGCTTCTTATTGTGTGGTCTAGGGCACTTGACACTTGACTGTTGGTATACATTATACGTTGTTTCCTATCCATAACGCAATGTTTCAAATGTCAACATCACATATAAACGATTGTATTGGCTTTCCTAATGAACGTATTGTAGTGAAACTGCTTCACAACATTCAGAGAAGTATCTCATAAAATAATGTCTGTCCAAAATGTACAATATGTCACGTATTATTCGTATGTACCAGTAGGCCTACGTTGTTAGGTAAAAGTAGACGGTGAAAAGTTTAGGTGTTTGTTTCCGTCCATGTTATTATTAAATTTAACATGTTCAATAAATATTGTCCGCATCTTCTGATGCATTTGTTGATTCTGTATCTTGCTCTGTTCAAGTCTTAAGATCAAGAAAATCTCTGTTATTCCCCTGGCGGGATCTCTACGCTCTATGGAGACAGGGACGCCTTAAAAACAATGCACTTTATTTACACTTAAAAAAAAACGAATCAAACAAAAATGTTCGCTCTTATATTACATACAATGACAATAGTACGTCCCTTGGCTGCTAGTATAGCGTGTAGAGCCTAGTCCCGTGGCTGTGAGTATAGCCAGCAGACAGGAGTAGCTATAATTCCAGTCAGTTGATTACAGTGTTTCCCGCCAAAACGTGACCAGCAAATAACATACGAGCTGCCAACTAAACAAATAGACTCGGCTTGAGATATGCAAATATCGAGATTATATCGATACGAGAACAATCGATACAAACAGATTCGACTTTTGCCAACTTGAGAACAGATTTATTGTGAATGTTTGTCGGAGTTCCGAGTGTGTTGAGGTGGTGTTACGATCGGGGGTGTCGGGCATGAAAGATGGTTTATTTGTAGAGATGACTGAATTGAAAAGTGCACAGAGTAGAAAGGGAGAGGAGATTTTTCTGTGAATATTTATTTAAATTTGTATTCATTTTGTTTGATTATTTGCGTTTTACTTTCTTGCTGTTTTAGAACATGCATGATCTAATAAAACATGCATGATCTAATGAAACATGCATGATCTAATGAAACATGCATGTTTCTAGGAGACGTCCGGTTGTGGGTTGGCCAATTGTGTTGCAAACTTCTCGATGCTGATTCTGTATTTCCATCTAGTACGGAATATTCTCAGAATCATTCATTCTGGACCACAAAAACTTAGATGAATGTTTAAAATCATCGCAATGGGAATATTATCATCAAGTCCAGTTAGCTCTAGTCTGAGAGTTAATGAGGACGGATAGGGTAACCATGGGGTTAACAACTTTTAACTGCCGGTTATATCTACTCTGATTTCGGTAATTTCGGAACTAGGTAGAAGAAGAATGGAAGATTTGAAAGATTTGACATTGAAAATTCCTTTTTCTCAGCACAGTAGATTTACCTGTTGATCTCTGGAATAATTGTGTACTATACACACTTTAAGAATGAGTTAGATTGAAATTAATTATTTTGTGTTGGTAAGATCGTCCTCGTGGAGCTCAGTCCGAACGACCCTACCTTGTAGTCCCAATTGGGCAACAATGAATCATTTATTCAAATCGAAATAAGCTTCCAAAGCGAGATTTGTTCAACAAGTAAACCCTCCACTCTTGTCAAGTCCACTAGAAGTGTTCTGAAGTCGGTAAGACAGTTTCCTACTTGCACCGATCTCTCCCGGGATGCTCTGATTACTGCTCACGTTTTGGCAAAGCTGTTCATTTCCTAGATCCATATCAGGCTCGAGACTCTCGGCCGTTATGGCTGCACCTTATGAGAGAGACCCCCGTTCGAGCCCTCACCCACGCCTATTGTCTCAAGCCTACTGGTCAATGAGGGTTCGAGACTCCCGGCCGTTATGGCTGCACCTTATGCAGGAGACCCCCGTTCGAACCCTATTGTCTCAAGCCTACTGGTCAGTAATAGATGTTGACCTGTTAATCTGACCTCTACTTGTTGATATCAGGATAAGTGATCAGCTAATAAATCACTGCTAGGAATGTGTTCGAGGCGCCAATAATATCTCGTTTCTTCACATTTTTACTCGTGTACATTTTATAATATTTTATAATTTCACCGGTTGTTTGCGAGGGTTTATCGAGTCCTAGAACTATATATTAGATAACTTGTAATACTCCTTGTCCACTCACAGTTCTTTGCTAAGATTCAGAGACAGAAGCCTACAGAATGTTTTGTTATTCTGTGTAATATGGCAACCTTTTATTGAAAAGGCAGAGTCTTATTCTATGAATAAAGAAATAAAAAATTATGATTCTGAATAATCTTATAGTCTTTATTAACAGAGAAATGTAATACACAATCATTGTTCCCAGTCAAGGCTGTGGATGAAAGTAGGATCGTTTGGATGGGGTACCACAAGGGTGATCTTACCACCCTATTTTCTTTTTTTCAAACTAATTAATTTTAACACCAGGACTGGGAAGTATGCGACCACACTTCTTCGCTGCAAATAAAAGTCTTTCAGTTTCCAAATTAAGGAACACATTATAAGTATGAACCGTTTCTGTGATATATCCGGACATTACCAACATTGGTATTGATAGTAAACAAACACACGAATGTTGATATCTTCCTCTCATATATTCTTATTACTGATGGTTTTATTCGTAATAAACCCAATTTCGAAATATTCATTTTTCAATCATGAAGTTTTGAGTCGGTTTAAAGAATTGAGTTTGAAGGAAGTTATTGAATGTATGGAATAATCGATTCCAGAGCTGACTCACACTCTATTTCTCATTGTTATTTTGATGATAATCTCTGTAAATCCTATAAAATAAAATAGATAAAGAAGAAGAGAAGAATCTCGTAAAACATAAACCAAGTATTACTAAACACATCCAAGCTAAATATACGCTTAGGTCAGCTTTTATTAGAAAGTCTTTTCAACGGAAATAAATTACTATGAAATTATACCAGATATTTCGATAAACTGTATTTAAATCGAAAAAGTTAAACACTTTTAATAACGGTACTTTTAACACCTCAAGTTACAACAAGAATAGCCTAACCACGACATTAGATTCCTCAAGATAACAAAAACCATTCCAACTTTTAACCCGTTACAAAATAAAAAAAAAAAAAACATTCTACATTTCAATAAAATGCAAATTACGTTATTTTTCACAATCTATATTTTGTATATCGCTGGTTATCGATCGATTAAATTAAATTAACCACGCTGGTTTCCGTTAGCAGCTAATCGGAGATTAAAGCCATTGGAACTTGTTTTCTTATCTTATCCGAAATGCTATCTGCAGGCCGACAGATTCGAGTCCAAGGCGCCGTGAAATCAGAAACACTCAGTCGTGATGTTTCGCTAACAGATCGACGGGGCCGGGAAATTGTTTTAGATTGAAATAAAAACAAAATCATAAAGTAATTGTTAAGAGTATGTAGCAGGTGATTTGTTGGTGTTCAAAACATATCAGAATAATTCCAAATAATCACCTTTTTTATTGTACTGTGACCACACTTCTTCGCCGCAGATAAAAGTCTTAATTCAGTTATCAAAGTCCGGAACACATTATAAGTATAAACCGTTTCTGTGATATATCCGGACATTACCAACATTGGTATTAGGAATAATCCAAACACACGAATGTTGATATTTTCTACTGTAAACTTAACCTCTTTGGCAATGTTAAAATTCAACCTGAGACTAGATAGTAATTATTAATAGCGATTTTCATTGCCCTATTTGTAGAGAAAACAAGAAATCATCATCTCAATGTCAGAAATCAAAATGACTTCTTTCGTCCTCCAGAGACCTTGGGTCGTGACGTAGGCATTACCGATTCTGTACAGAAACATGAACAGAATCGAGTTATGTCTACGTCACAACTTAGATAAAAGGCCGGGTCCTGGAGGATGAATAAATCGATTATAATTTCTGAAATTGAGATAATTACTTCTAGTTTTCTCTGAAATGAGGTGAATGAATATCGTCACTATAAGTAGCATCTAGTTATGATGCCCTTTAACGAATTAAGAGTCCTCATGCTGTACGGAGCCCCCTTAAGCCTGCAGATAAGCTGCGAGCTGGTATCTCTGATCTGATCGAACGTGTCAATAAGTTGCCGCTTGCTGGCCGCTGATTGGTTCTGCCGGGCGACGTGTTGCCTGGTGATATCGCCGGCCGATACGCCAGCCGGGGACATGTGGCCAGGCCCGGGGGCAGGCGGCGCTACCAGCGGACAACTCAGCAACTTCAAGCAAGAGGCAATTGGCGAAATTAGATAAATTGTTTCTATTGATGGTCGACGTTTCAATGAGATTTAGCTAAAGTAGCCCTCAGGCAATTCGAAGGTGAACGTTGCTCTTCAAATGAAATAATATCGATTAATTCCACTATTCACTTCTTTGAAATATGCACTCCAATAATGGTTCTCGTTTCAATATAAAGAAAAAAGTAGTAGAGGAAATGGCGTAAGAAACAAAACAATGGCATTTGTTACAAATTACCCATTGTTGGCAGTTTAGTTCCTATATACATCTTGCTGGTGATATGCAATAAGGATCTTATTCTCTTCAACTGGCTTCGTTCCCAGTAACACTCGCTATCCTCATCCAACCAATAGGAAGCACTGAGAAGCCATGACGCTCTGTGGAGAACTAACAGAGAAGGAAAGCTTTCGTCAGGACTCAGGAGTAAGGATAGAGCGCTAAGAGCGAAGAGAGCGCTAGCTAGTGTGTTAGAGTGTATTCCTATCGGGTGAGTGAGAAGGAAGGAGTAAGAAGAGCGCTCAGGGAGTGAGAATAGCGCTAGGTATAGTGTGCTTAATGGTTGTTAATCAAGCGAGTTCTTTTTGCTTCTAGGGAGTAAACAGAGCGCTAGCTAGTGTGCTAGGGTGTGTTCCTATATGCTCAGTGAGAAGGAATGAGTAAACAGAACGCTATGTATAGTGTGGTAGAGTGTGTTCCTATCGCCTCAGTGAGAAAGAAAGAGTAAACAGAGCGCTAGCTAGCTGCTGGAGATCGTGACTCATAACTGCTAGCCATGCAGTGTTGTGATTATAATCGTACACCGAACTTATTATAATTATAATTATTATTATCACGAGCTGATTGCTATTAGAGCTTGCTTCACGTTGCTATGGTAACTGCTTGCTTTAACAACTAATTGCAAACACCAATGTTTGGTCAGATCGTTTAGATCGTTCAGAGATGGTTCAGAAGAAATTATCCCGAAATAACTTGATGTTTTCTTTGCGGAAGATTAATCAATAGTAGATATTTCCTTTGAAGTGAAATTGTTGAGCTGAATTGACCCAAATCCGATCTGTACATTTCTTATTCAGTTGGTTATCCTGGGTAACCATGGTCATAACAACTTTGAACTGACAATTAGAGGTTGGGTAACAGTTAGAGATTAGTTGGTCCGCGGTTCACATAGGCCTAGTTATAGCATTATCCTGAGAGTTTATGTAAACGAGTATTGATACCACTTGACTAACAGTTAGTTAGAGATATTGTCGTGTTAGTTCTAACTTATAACCTTATTCTAGTGATGTCCACTGAAACAATTCCGAGCCTGACCCTTGAATGCATGTTGCTCAGATAATTAGAGAAATTCATCTTACATTTTTGTTTCTATTCTCACTAACCAGTGTATTTGAATGGAAAGCATATCAACTCCAAGATAATTTTATGCTCTTCAATTAATATGACATTCTATTCTTGTAAATTCAATCAGTTTTCAGATAATAGGTCAATAAATACGAAGAATGTGATGAAATCAATTGACGTATTATCTTGAAACTGATTGAATTCTTTAAAAATAGAATGTCAATAAGTAAAGAGCATGAAATATCTTTGAGTTGATATACTTTTCATTCAATTATACTGGTTCGTGAAGATGAAAAAAACACATTTAAGAAACGAATTTCTCCCGCACCCTACCAAGACCCGCTGCTAAGTGAATCCAACTCGACCGTTTCCCTAATACATGTTATTACCCTTGTACAGCGTTAAACGACTTACAACCTCACTATAATCGATCTCTCGAAATATATCGATACATTTTTATCACACGATAATCATTATAATACACACTTTAAACACAATAATCTGCGACCATTTTCAATATTTCACTTTTTTATAGACTATACTTTTTTCTACAAGATCAATTTTAGTTTTTTTTTCTCTATTCTATATCGGTATGTCTGAAGGTAGGTCGCTAATCGATGTGTTGCGATATCGATAGATCGATCTCTCGAGAGCTGGTAGTTTGATTAACCTCTAAACTCTGCGGAGATAATAACTGTGATCACGGTAGCGTGGATCGGCGGAGTCGAAGTACAACTTGTGTTTCTGCTGATAATTGTCTCACATCGTGTATTGTTAGGAAACTTACGCTGTTTGTTATTATTTTATTGGAAAAATGTATTGTTTAATCATTTTGTCCTCGTTTATAAAACATGTGGATCTTGTGTATGTGTATGTACGAATAGAGTTGAGCATTCCAGGAATTTTCAAATATCAATACCCATTCAGAATTATGAAAGATCATACATAAATGAAAGTCAATATATATATATATATATATATATGGTGAAGATATATTTGTGTTAATTTATCCTCTTCTCTTGGAATGAGATGTGATGGTCCTTAAAAGGGCCGCTAATACATCTTCACCATCCATCAGCGGCCCTGAAAATCTCCGAGTCACACACACACACACACACACGTATATATATATATATATATATATATATATATATATATATATATATATATATATATATTCATGTGTATATATTTATTCATATATTTATAGACTAGCTCGACATGTATAATCAATATGAGTTGGAAAGAATGACATCGGGAAATATTTACTTGAACCATCGAACCATTTCAGTCTGCCTGATCTGTCCCGTAAACACACAGCCCCGTGGGGTTGTACCGACCATGCAGAACAGGCATCTTCTTGACCGACGTTTATTCCATTACCCACTGGAGTGCACATGATTACAGAGTGTTTAAGAGGGCTTTGTCTGGCACGACGGCTACATGTGCGGTAGGTCATACATTCGAGACGCGATATGTATACGAGAGAGAGTCAGCAGTTGGATGAGCGTATGAGCTGGGATTATAGATGTGTGGATATACGAAACTCTTGCTTTTAGCGGATATATTATCCCACCAGGACTAGGAAATGTGAGGGGATTGTTGGGTCTGTCAGTATTGTGTGGTGAATCAAGTACTAATTATATTGTACATTGGACCACTGTGGTCCTTGACGTTCACTTGATCAACGTGTGTATTGTTTATTCTGATTTGTGAGAGATATATTCTATGAATATAGATCTGAACAGTGGAGAGTCAGGAGGTGAATGAGCGTAAGATTGGATTATAGAAATACAGTTGAATCTATCTCAACACATATCTTAGATGAGGAAGAAAGGGACATTTATGAACCAGAAATAGCATATTTGCAAAGTAGATACAACCTTGATAAGAGCTCTGTCATTGAACTTTAATTTGTTTTATTTAGTTATTTTATTCGCAGAGAACTGTCGGAGCTAGGGGCACTTTAACTATTTCAATTTTTTTTAATTTTCAATTTCAAATTTCAACTATTTCAAATGATGTTCATATGCCCTCAGACTTCATAGAGCAACAATTTCCCAGCAGGGTGAACAATCGCACCCTGCTGGATGATGGTTCAGAGCACTAGCTACTCGACCTCCCGTCTCTATCATATAGTCGACTATGGCGAGAATCGAATCCCGGTCCTCCTGAATGACGCTTCATCGCACTAGTCACTGGTCCACCCGTCTCGGTGGAACAAGGTCAGAAACAGCTCGCATCTCTCGAACAACCGAAGATATTAATCAGTGGTATTAAAGCAGACTGTTTTGCCGACACATTGCGCAGACTCCATTAAATGGTCGGGTGGTAAAAACTGTTGATATGGGACCGTTAAGAGTGCTCGGGAGGCGATCTAGCGGAGTATCGGTTCTGAGGGAATAACTTCTGAACGGTATGAGATATCAGAATTCTGAAAAAAAGGAAACACAGATATTTTCAATACCTTCAAAATGGTATAAATAATTACTATGTTTCCCATATCGCATAATTGTCAGACGTATACGGCCAAAAACACATTTTTAACAGCATTGTTATTGTCACACATATACGGTTAATTTTTTTTCAATTGTGTCAGAAAATGTGTAAGAATTCGTGAAAATAACGCAATATGAGATAAAAAGCTATATAATAACATGTTTTTTAACCGTACGCTCGCCAATTATGCAATAAGAGTTGAAAAGTTATTACTTACACTATCTTAAGGGTCTTGAAAATATCTGTGTTTTCTTTCCGTTAGAATTCTGATGTCCCTTACCGTTCAGAAGTTATCAACCGATACTCCGCCAGATCGACTCCCATGGCCTCTTAAACGTTAAACGTTAAACGTTAAACGTTGTCGGCGTCAAGAGAGGAAGATTATCATTTATATGAGCTGTATTTTTATTTCCATGAAGACGTGGTCTCAGATTTCTTGCTGTTTCAGAGAATAAAGTTCGGTTTTATATTTCATATTCTGTTCATAATAGCATATCCCGGTGGAAATATACCTGCTTCAAGTCATTATCAGATGTCGGTTCAAAACATTGGGTCGGGAGAAAACGGAAAAAATTACAAATCCATATTAGCTCATTAAAGATTGTATACTTATATTTGCTTTAAAGATGCTCTGTACAGATGAGAAAGGTTTATTGGCGTCGGTGAATGAGATGAGATGATGAGATGATGATATGATGATGGGATGATGAGATGATGGGATGATGAGATGAAAGGTATTGTACTGATGACTACGATCTGATGGCCTCAGTGAAAAATATGTGAGAGGACAGAAAGTTGGGATGAAAAGGTATTATGTGTTTTTGGATATATATATATATATATATATATATATATATATATATATATATATATATATATATATATATATATATATATATATTTATAAAACCTCTTAGGATTGTCGACCCTAATGAGAATCGAAGCCCGGTATCCTGAATGACGGTTCATCGTGCTAACCACTCATCACAGTCCAAGAGTTTTCAATTATCAAATGAAAATTTCAAAAAATGAGTAGAATTACATGTAAAAGCAAGTGAAGGAAGTTTGCTTCTATGTTATTTGATGAATCTGAGAGTTGACAATAGTTTGTTATTCAATGTTAACCATGGTCATCAACCAAACTATTCAATATCAACCGTCATCCATAAAATCAATTACTTTTCCCATCATTTTCAATTACAACCTAGCTTCTCCATAACCATCTCCACACACCCACTCTACCCAACCTGACAAGAAAACATCTCCGCGAAACTGCCCATAACCACATGCAATTAGCCGGATCTGCAACCCGCCATTACCTGCCCCTGTCGCCCGACCACCCACAACACACGGCACGTCACAGCAAACATAACCTCACAAATCGTGCGCGCAGGGCCGCCCCAATGCGCATGATCAGGCCCCGCAGCGAGCATTCATTTACATAATACCATCTTGATAACAAACGCAGACAAATCTCGACTGGGGATACAGAATATAATATGAAACTCGGATTTTGTTCTTGATTAAAATGCGGTTGGTATGTTGGTGTGTGTTTAGAGATTAATCGGATGTTTTAACAGCTTGGTTTGAATTACACCTGGTCTGATTTATTGGTGATTTCGGCTCGGATTGTTGGTACCTTGGACACGATTGGTGGGAGTTTAGGACGTATTATAATATATTAGAAGTGGTTTATTGGCCGTGTTTGTGTTTCGGCGCCGTGTGTTGGTATAGGCGGTGCGAGAGAGAGGGATGACTATCTCTATCTCTATCTCCTTCTCTCTATCATGTATATATATATATATATATATATATATATATATATATATATATATATATATATATATATATATTGAACTTTTTTCTCAGGACAACCACGTCTGCTCTTCAGGATACAGTTGTTGCATCTGAAAAGATCCGTTGTTGTTAAGACGTTTAGACAAGATAGCACTTGTCATCCTCAGGGATCCGTGTTGGTCAGCAGGCTGCGTGAAACCAATCCAACGACTCTATCCAAAAGAGCATTATTTATATTTTCAGTCAGGTTAAAATATCAAAATGATACACAATTGAAGAGGTAATAATCTTAAATGAATAGAAAGAAAAATCAATATTATAAAACATTTCCAGAAAATTAAATAGAATATTACCGATTCTCTGTATATCTTGGTCCTGATCTTGTCACCGCCCAGGTGTTGTGCGTACTAGCCTGCAGCTGATAGCACGTGACAGGTACCAGCTGGCAGGCAGGCCGCCAACCTTGTGCAGATTACCTTGCTAGGTCAGTTACACGGCATGGCGGATAACGGAGCTGCATTTTGACACGGTTTTAAAGGAATATTATGCAACACAGATGTTGCGTGTGGGAACCCCCGGTCGATGGGGGGACGCCAGGTGTCTATGAGTGCGAAATAAAATGACAGAGATTGAATAGTTTGTTAATGGATTTTTATTTTCATCAACTTCGAAGTCTGATATACAATCATTATTTTCTAATTATATTGCTGAGGAAGAGTTGGTCAATACGTTCAGAAGCGGCACCTCTTGGCTGTTCCAACACACACATATATATATATATATATATATATATATATATATATATATATATATATATATATATATATACGGAGTTTTTTTTGAGACGCTGGTGGATGGTAAAGATGTCTTTGCAGTAATTTGCCCTCTTGGAATAAGATGTGGTGGTCCTAAATCGGAAGTAATTCGGAAGTAATTGTACTTTCATCTTCAGGAGTCGGTCTGATCTGCTGGATTGCGTCCAGACCGACTCCTGAAGATGGAAGTACAATTACTTCCGAAACGTCGAGATCAAACGGTCCTTTGTAGGACCACCACATCTCATTCCAAGAGGGCAAATCACCGCAAAGACATTGTTACCATATTTATATATATATATATATATATATATATATATATATATATATATATATATATATATATATATATATGCGGGTATGTGGGTGTGTGTATATTTTTGACCTATCTCTGAATACTATCATTGCTCTCGCCATCTGAGCTAACGGGCCGATGGTATTAATGACAGCTGATTTACCCGTTAAACACGCCCCTAGTTTAATAAGTATGGATGGTGTAATCGTTCACTGCCCTTGTGACGAATATACGTTGATCCTCAACTGATTAAAACATCACTCAAGTCTCATAACACCACTCAAATCATGTCATATATAATAGTATCATATATATATATATATATATATATATATATATATATATATATATATATATATAATATAATATATATATATATATATATATATATATATATACATATATATATATATATATATATATATATATATATATATATATATATATATATGATCGGGAAACCCAATCTGATTGATTCACCTATCGAAATATCGATGCATTTTACAACAAACAGAAATATTCTAAGGTCCAATCAAACTATTTTCCTTTCGTATCAATCGCTAATAAAAGCCAATTGTTGCGCCAACGTTTACGACACGCAATAAAAAGTCAGAAAATATAACGTATCTATTCGCCAGGACAATCAATCCGAATAATAATAATAAAACGCAGTAAAAAAAAAAGATTAAAAAACAAAACAAATGACGTACGAGTGTTTTTATTGTCGCTGAATTTCTACATTCTTGCAACTAGATCCTGAAACTAGTAAAAACCAGAGACTTCAACTCTCCAACAACAACAACAACAACAACAACAACAGCAGCCAGACTAGCTGTTGGAGCGTCAATTAAAACAGAAAAGGTTCGCCAAAGAAAGGAATTTAATTTTCGGTTATAATAACAGCGAAGGTGTTTCTTGTAACTGAAAGTGAACGGTATCTGGCATTAAGGGTTGTTCACAGTGTAATAAGGGATGAGAGGACAATGGGGTGGAATGGCCAGGTATTTGGCGGGGGTTATTTGGCGGGGGCGGAGAACTGTTAGGATCATTAGATGAGAAGCCGGAAGCTCTGAGGGTGGTGGATATTACCGTGTCTAGGGGTAGCTGCCCTCTCTCTCTCAGTGGCACGCGCCTCCTGTATACCTGGGCCTCAGCAACCCCCAGGACACCCCCGGTCGTAGCGGCGAACAGGGGTTCAGGTCACAAGGAGTCAATAGGAGTCTCAGGGTTACTCATACACATCGTAATCAATTGAAAGAGGAGTGAATTGATCAAGATTTTTATCACGGAATTATTGTTACATGGAAGAGAGCTTATCAACGTGTCAATGTCTATAGGAAGGTATAAACAATATGAAAATGCATAAAATAACTGTGCAAGTTTGGGAGATACCACATATATATATATATATATATATATATATATATATATATATATATATATATATATATATATATATATATATATATATATATATATTTATATATAGGCCCTATATATATTTGTATATTATATTCATATTGCTTATTTCTAGACGAACTCTTCGAAAAGTTTAAATATAAAATTGATATCATCTTCCTCTATTTAGATTCATCTACTTATACTTGGATCTTGTATAACTATGGATAGAGTCATATGAAGAGAGAGTTCCAGAATAATTGAAAACATTAAATAATATTTATTCCAAAGTCTATCCGTATTCGAATCAAATTACTATGATTCATATCTAAACCAGTGGAATTGAAAAGAAAATAATCGCTAGAAACAGAATCGATCTTTATCGATCGACTAAATCGTTATTAATCCCAAGACAATCGAAACATCGCCTCGGGTCACTCCGGTCATGATCGGCCATCTCCGGCCCGACACCCCCGCTCGGCTATCGGCGGACACCCGGTCGTCGATCGCGTGATGTCGGAGGAAGATAGATGTATGGTAATTTGTAGACACGATGCAGTTTATAGTGCAATTGCATTAACTGCATAACAAAGTGCAGTCTTTTTACAGAATAACAACCGGGAATAACACTGTTGTAAAACGGCTTGTACTGCTCAGGCAGAAAGTAATGTGCTTAGATTCTTGATCTAGTCTTACTGGACGTCAAACCTTGGGTTGAAGCTATCGGACGATAGATTATAGTTATCTTGACGATGGATGGGCAACAGCTTTGCAGAACTCTGAAACAAACCGTGTAATAAAAACCAAAAATGTGCTCTCATCACGGTACAAATTACTCTATTTCATTATTGCATCACTCACTTATGGTTAAATGGACGGTACTCGAGAAATTCATTCTTACTTTTCTTTCTTTATTCATGAACCAATCAAAATTATATCTAATTCCAAGATAATTTCATAACCTTCAATTAGCCTAATATGACATTTTATTTTTGTGAATTCAACCAGTTTTCAGATAATACGTCAATGAATTCATCGGATTATTGGTATTCATTGACGTATTATCTCAAAACTGATTGAATTCACAAAAGTAGAATGTATACTGATTAAAGAGCATAAAATTATCTTGGAGTTGATATACTATTTATTCAATTACACTGGTTTTTGAATATGGAAAAAATAGCAAAGATGAGTTTCTCAAACACCGTGTGTAGCCTACACCACTTTAACATGGACTTGAAATTATATGGGCTACTTAAAAACCTTTTCATGCAAAAAACAGAGAAGCAAAAAACAGAGAAGCAAATAAATCGAGTGCTATCCAAGAAACGAAGTGAAAAAGTCAACCATTTCCTCCGCCATGTTTTGATCGAATCAGCTGGATTTGTCGCCAAGAAACGTGTTCTGATTGGTCGGTCGAATTGTCGCAACAAAACAAACACATCGTGTAGGAAAACTCGTTAAAGAATTAAGTCCGTTAAACATTGGAACATCTTCAGAACATTTCCTTCCGACAATTGTTTACTTCCTCTCTGGTATCTACAACCGCCATGTGTTGTGCGCGAGAGAGAGAGACAGAGAGAGAGAGAGAGAGAGAGAGAGAGAGAGTGAGAGGGAGGTGGGGGTAGAAAACACCGTTAGGGGTGAAGAGAAGAGATCAGAAGAAGGTAGTTCAAGATGAGCAAATATGGTTTTATATAAAGTTTGAGTTAAATGCCTTCATTTCTTGAAATTCCTTCACACTATCATTCCCATTACCTGAAAAACCTTCATCTCATCATCCCATTAATCATTCATCTGACGCCAATAGATCCTCGCCATCATTACAGTGCGTCGTAAACACTATAACAAAATTAAAAAGAATGCAATTATACCTATTTGCTTTTGCTTTTCAGTTTTTATCTAGAGTTTCAGAATAATTGAAACAGGGTGGTGAGATCGCCTTTTGGCACCCCGGCAGAACGATCCTACAATTTAATCAACTTCCTGCCGAGTTTAACACATTAATAAATGTTCAGTTGTACTTTTATCACATCTTAGATTTCAATCGATTCAAACAAACATTTTTTTTTTGGAACAAAATTACAACATTCTTAGCAAGTCATCTAGAAACTGTTTTCTCTCCCAATCTATAATCACTGAATAAAGTCATAAAAGTAAAATCTACAAACATTTACGATTTCTGCGAATTGTTGCGATTCGGGCCACGTGACACGATCGCATGTCCACGATCGTCCGTCCCCCTACTGGACAACAGCACCGATCAGACGTCTCGACCCGGCAACAAGACCCGACTGCATTGACGCACAAATATCGTAAACTTTATATAGGATTGTGCGAGTATTTTAATTGGTGCTCGCTGATTGGTCGCCACGCATGATCGCGTGCGTGTGCGTGAGTGCGTGTCACACGTGTGCGTGACGTCATCACCGCTGGACCGGTAACGGGAGAGATGCGAATCAAGAGACTGGATTGTTCCCGATTGAGACTGAGGAGGTTGTGAGGTGGAAAAGAGACTGTTAACTTCGAGATAACTTCAAGTTAACTAGAACCTAACTGGACGGCAACTAGAACCTAACTAGAACCTAACTGGACGGCAACTAGAAGCTAACGAGAAGCTTAATCCAAGCTGACTTCAATCCAAGTAGACTCTTAGTCGCAACGATATGCAATGCAATTTTTCAATCAATTCATTTTAATTCAGTTTCGAGTTTTCGGTTTATCAATTAATTCAATTTAATTCGGTTTCGAGTATTCAGTCCATCAATTTCAATTGGTAAACAGAAAACTCGAAACTGAATTAAATGAAATCAAGTGACTCAAAACTTGGTAAAGTTTGAGAACAACTGAAAAAGTATGATTTGATTTTGATATCTTGAAAAACACACATCTCCTCAAGAATGAATATAAGTTATAAAATATTTGATATATGAATATATATATTATTCTATTATATTATAACATAAAATAATAATAGATGAAGAATGAAGATATTATGAATAATATGCATGTTGAATGTGTGTTATATTCTAGACGACTGAAATGAATAATTCATTCGTGATATATGTATATAGGATTATGACATCAGAAGTGAGAGAGAGAGAGAGAGAGAGAGGCTTCAAGCCCCCATTAGCAGACCCACCGCCTTGTATTAGTAACAGTCTGATTCACAACTGAGGTACTGATATTAACAATTGTTGTTCATATCTCGAGCAGGCCTTCTGGATACATCTCCAAGACTTGTCAGAACAACACAGAAACTATCGCCTCTGTTTACCAAGGCGGTGCATATGCACACTGCTTGGAAAAATAGACACATTCATCTGCACTATTATCTTCCTTTATCACGAACAAGTGTATTTGAATAGAAAGTATATCAAACCCAAGATAATATTATGCTCTTCAATTATTAGGACATTCTATTTCTGTTAATTCAACCAGTTTTAAGATAATACGTCAATAAATATCAAGAATGTGATAAAATTAATTGACATATTATCTTAAAACTGATTAGACAGTGTTAGACAGAATAATAATTGAATATATCTTATATATATATATATATATATATATATATATATATATATATATATATATATATATATATATATATAGCAAACATCACTTGAATCCACTGACAAGGCTGTTTATATATATATATATATATATATATATATATATATATATATATATATATATATATATATATACAGCCTTGTCAGTGGATTCAAGTGATGTTTGCAAGAGTTTTACCAACATTAGTCCTGAATATAACCATGTGTGTTACACACCTGTAGATGGTGACAAGTAGGCAACCGTACGCACAGGACTGTCGTACAAGTGGCCTACCGACGGAGGCGTTACGCAACACTTGCCCCACTGCCAGGAAGCTTGTTCATGCACATTCACTAAAGCTTATTATAACTTACAATGTTTCAAATCACGTATTATTATTGAAATAACTTCAATAGAGGTTATACTTTATAATAATATATGAATGGGAGGCTACTCGCTGAATAGAACAGCCCTGCATATTGTATATAATATATAGTGAAGTGAAATAATGTGGCTATAGAAATAGAGTTATCCAAGCGAAGTTTCGTAAAGACATTTATTGGGAGAGATTTGAGGTGAAAGAGAGAGAGAGAGAGAGAGAGAGAGAGAGAGAGAGAGAGAGAAAGAAAGAAAGAATATTGTCTCTGATAACTGATCCATGAACTCACGCATCTGTGTCATCTTCCTATCGACTGATTAATAACGCTGCGAAGCTGCCGCCTCTGTGTGTGAGAGAGAGAGGGGGGGGGGGAACAGGAAGTGCGCGTGCGCAAGTCGGACGTTTGACTGATGATCGAAGAGCAGCTTTTTAATTGATTAGATTTAATAAGTCATCATTGTTGAGCAGATAACAGCTGGCTGTTGTTGTTGTTGTTGTTGTTGAGAGTCTAACGGGCTCTGGATTAGATGATAGCCGAGCTGCTTTCCAATAACATCACTTCTTGGAAGTTTTTATTGTAATAATATTTCTTTAATCATACATTCTGTCAAAATTCGTTCAGAATAAGATGTCCAACTAATGAAATATTAATAATTAATGATTGAAATCAACCAATTTGAAATGCATCAAGAAGAATATGACAGAGAATATTAAAAAAGGCATTTTTTAAAAATAGATCATCGAAACTTGAAACAGTAATCATCATTGTTGTCCAATTAATGCTGAATAAAACAATGGAGTGAAATAAAATATGAACAATATCGAATCAAAACGAAGAATAGAAAACACAGAATGGAATGGAATGAGAGTCAAAATATAAACAATTACAAATGATAACATTGTTGCTAAGAAATGTTGCATGATTGAAAATAAGACGGAGAATAGTTTGATCACCAACAATGAAAATGATTAGTAACCCTAGAGTACTTGATACACAATCATTGTCCCCATATGTCCAGGATATTGATGGGAGATTTCCTTCCTTGGAAACCATGTATTGTTTCATAACAGCCTTTCATTCAAAGGCAGAGTCTCATTTCATTCATTATTGAAGACATATAAAAACCATATCGTGATTTCTACGTAAAAGTAGGAAATTCGGAACTGTAAAAAAGTCTCTATTCTCCCAACCAATCAAGTTCTCATGAAGCCAATAGTTTTTGTCGCAAGTTTGGTATGACTGGACTAACGTGTGATTTCTCTTCTGTTACAGGTAAGTTTTCACCGCTGACTTCTGCGCGCTTTAACAGCCAGTTAACGGCGAGTTAACGGACAGTTAAACTGTGAGTTTTTGTATGACGAGCTGCGACTTGCGAGATATCGCACGGGACGCGAGTGATCGAACGCCTGCGAGATATCGCAATGAGTGATGGGAACCTGTTGCAGGGTTCACACTGTTTTATAGGCGAGTGTTTTTGTGCTGGTTGACAATTAGGAGGAGATAGTCTTGAAATGAGTGAAGGAAAGTGATTTTAAAACGATATAAAAACTAACTTGAGATTATAGATTGAAGATATAGAATTGAATATGAATCAAGATGATATGTCTGTAAAATCATAAAATTCAGCAATTTTTTCCAATATATAAATATTTATCAACTCTAATATCAGAAACCATAATTTCAAATAAATAAGGAACCTAAAATGTCAAACTTGAACTGATTCAGATCGGAAACTGATGACCCGTAGGCCGGAAAATATTTATAACAACGATGTTCAAAACATATTTCAAATGATTGCAATTTCGTACCTACTAAATTGTACATTTTTTCCGAATTAACAACGAATTGGCCTACAAATATGATTTCCCGATTATGACTGAAGGAAGCCTTTGAACATTCACACCAGGACTGCACTGTCTGTGACCATACTTCTTTTTCGCAGATTGAATGCCTCTAATTAGATCAAAATTCATTCAAAGCGATCGATTTTGATTCAATAATTGAATGATAACATCCATATTGGAGCATCACCATATATAGAGGTTGTCTCGACACTGATAGAAAATATATATCATCATGAATAAACATAAGAGCAATTGAATTTGACACCAAGTCTGTGACCACACCAGACCACAGTTTAACTTGTCTCTGATTCCCCAAAATAATATCTCTCATAAACGGTCTCACCGAAATCACCCCAAAGCCATACTGTTCCAAGTTGGGTCAGCCTTTGTATTTTCTCACTTATCCAACACACATTACATCCCATCGTAACTAAAACCAAGCATACATGAAATAAATATCCACATCCACATTGAGTAATAACACAGACAAACTATGAAACAAAATATCATTATAAACTAGTGAGAGTTTATCCGTATAAATTATCAATGTTCCAAGTGGCAGGTAGCTTGTACTAGTTGCCAGTAGCGTATGTGGTTGTAATTAGGGCCGTATTAGCATAGAGTTGGGCGAAGGCCGTTCTCAGGCGATGCTAGATAGCGCAGCCTAGTCTCTGGGTTACCTCATGGCTCCCACACTATTGCGCGGCCTAACACCACTGCATGGGATAGCAGAACACAATGAGTGGACCTAGGCTCATGCAGAGGAGATAAATTACCACTTTTCTAGACATGTTTGTTTTTATATTGGTTAGAAATAAAATACGTGGACTAAGTTTTTGATTCTGGATGAAGGATTCGACCGATTTTGAGTTAGCTGGGATCGAATACAGAATATATTATATAGAAGATATATGTTTATTTCGTTTCGGTTGGAATAACATGAATTTTATGTAGATTATATTTTCAATTTTGTATGGAAGGTTCGACTGATTTCTACTTTGTTGGGATCAGATACATAATGGATAGAGAGAGATATGATTTTTCTATTTTTTTATGAATTCTATGAGGATTAGATTTTGTATTCGTATGAAGGATTCGGGGCGTCAGAGTGAATACCGTAAAAAATGTACTCGGTCGTGTGATGTGGGTTTGGGTGTCCAAACTTACAAAGTAGATTGAATTTTTTATTTTCTTCGGAAGTTTTTATCAGTTTTTAGTATGTTATGGAAGAATACCAAAAAATCAAACCCTATCCGTAATAACACGGCTACACGGTATTTTCCGTACCGGTAAATCACGTGAATTAATAATACACTTTGCATAACGTGTACACTGATTCACGTGACTTACCGGAACGAACAAAAACGTACAACCGTAATTGTGTGAAACTGGCGTTAATTATTCAATCAACTTAGATGGTAAAATGTTGAATTATACAAAAATAATATTATTACCTCAACATGTATCACTATAATTATCGAATCAGTTATAATCGGCTATCATCTATCGAAATTAATGGAATAGTTACATTGACGATTGTTTGATCATCTGGAAAATTTCAATAATTCTAATCATAATGTCATTGTAACATGAATCATCCATATAACATGATTCATGTAATTGATAAACCATCGTTTATCGCATCATGAACGTGTAAATGCGTCATTAAACATCGTTTAAATGATTTTACAGAACAGAAATCATGCCTGGATTCACTCCAGCGTAACTCTGGACTCGTTTTTTCTGCGCACCTTTTTCGGTGCCTCTTTTAACGTGATGAGAACCAACGTTCGGCCGGGGAATTAATCAAGTAGAATGAACAAAGCAAACGAAAGGATTGCTGATTGTTTGTTAATAAGATTAAACTGGAAATGGAAATGAGGAGAGTATCTTTTGAATTAATTGCGTTGTTGAAGGAGTAATTACTCGCACGGAATATCAAATCTGAGAAGATTTCGTTACATATTTTGATGTTAATGCGTGATACAGTGACTTAACACAATGTAGCTGATACCTTGTGTTTCAGTCGAGTCGTCAATTTACATATTCATAATATTTTAAGAAATGACAGTTGAAGTAAAAGTGGAATGAAGATTTTCAACGAATATCGTTCATTTTATCAAAAATCCTTCAATACTGACGGTTGGAAAATTCTTCTGGATTTTATTTATGGATATTCCATTGAGAATGATACCATATTTTAAAATTCATTTCCTTTCTGAACCTTCCAGTTCCTAATTCAGTGAATAAAAATCCCAAATAGTCAATTATTCATCGAATAATTGATTGAACAAGATCTAGTTACGAGTAAAGATGTTTATTTCTAGTTATTTTTTCTCATATTTCCTAATATCAACTCTTATAACTGACAATAAAATCTCCATGCAAGGTCTATCAATAGTCTTACATCACACCACTGATTGACAATACATCCACTTGGGTGTGTTCCTCAATCAGTGACGTCACCATCGATCATCATCTCGTGTTCCCTAGCGGAGTAACCGCACTTCTGTCCTGTGTCTGTGATTCCCCTGGGTGTCGGACTCTTGGTCACACGCTGATATCCTGACCTGTGACCCCGCCGCGTCCTTGACCTTGCTCTGTTCTTCACAGCAACTCTTTTCTCAGATCAAGTGAAAATATAAGTAGCCAGCGATGAGAAAATATTTTAATAATCAAAAGAGGGACGAGTGAGAGAGAGGGAGCTATACAAGCTGCAATGAGAGTGAGTGAGATAGCTACACCAGGTAAAGGAAGAGTGAGAGAGAGGGTATGGAATTACACAATGCAATTAATGTTTTTAGACAATGGAGCATTAAAGTGAGTGTGAGAGAGATAGAGTTATGGGGTTGTGTGTGGGTGGGAGAGAGAGGGAGATGGGGAATTGTGTTTTTTATTGCGCAATTACATAAGCTCGTCTATTGTGTTTTGTTTCACCCAGTCGAGGCCTCAGTTGTTGGGATTTATTCAGAGAGACAGATTTTCACTTTTCAAAGAGACACGAAAACTGCCGTTTGTGGTCGGTTTAATAGTCCATGGGAGTCGATTCAGTGGATATCTCTTTTTCGGTGATAACTTTTGAATGGTATAAGATATCAAAATTCTATTTCACTCAATCATTCAGAATGGAAAAAATTTCAGGAGTGCCCTGAAATAAAGGCTTATTGAGAAGTGTTTTTATAGTTTGGACGAGTTTTTATCAACACCAATTGACTACGGATGTCAATGTCTTATACTGTTAACTACATTGTAATTCAATATGGAAGTATAAAAAAATTAATAATAAAATGGAAACACAGATTTTTCAATACCTTCAAGATGCTACATTTTTATAACTATTCATCTCAAATCGCCCAATTGTCACTCGTGTATGGCTAAAATAAATGGTTCATTTCATCCCATGTTTTATATGATTTATGTTTTATTTTTATGTATTGTTATGATGGTACGTCACTCATTTAGATTCTAGGCCTAAACGCTCAGTTTGTAGAAGTATATGATTTCTATGTTTTATCGTGAAAAGCTTACTTAATTGTCTACTCATGTACTCTCTATTTACTATTTTGACTTCCCCATATTTTCATTTTTGTAAATGGATTCTAATCTAATCCAATATAACCTAATTTTGTAACATCTGAGCATGACAATTATGTGATATTATAGTTATTATTTACACCATCTTGAAGCATTGAAAATATCTGTGTTTGCTCGTTATTAGAATTTCGAAATCTTACACCGTTCAAAAGTTATCCTATTAAACTTATATTCCGCTAAATCGACTCCTATATGGACTCATTAACCCTTTCCATGTGTTCCCATACGTAATTCACATTCTTCACGATTACTGTTATTTCAATTAATCAATTAATAATAAAGTACTGCTTTCTACCATCATAACAAAACTAAAACTCGATTACTCTGTCGACAAAGAAGTTGTCTGTTCCAACCGACTTTGAAGTGCAAATAAATAATTAATACCAACTTTCAAAAATCATAAAATACATAAGAAAAGCTGAGGTAATTTCGAGTAATAAAATCCGTTTTGCAATGTTGGTAACACTTTCATTTCACCACGTTGCACTGTGTATAAATATCAACAATAAAAACTGATATACTTGTTTTCACTAGGAGTAGAAGGTCGTCTACCAACTTTATAATAACACAAACTTCGATAATTAATAATTAATCTGATTGTTGATTAACCTTTCTGAAATATGTGATTGGGTATTATATTGTGTATTGCAGTCTCTTGTATGTGTTCACATTCGGTAAAAATTTGAGTTGATTTGAAAAATTTTTATTTCTCAAAATTTTCTGCCTGGCCTAATCCAATGCGATTTTTTGAAATTTTGTGTTTAGATTCACCGATTTGACAATTATAAGGTTCTGATTTGGATGAGTCTGCGTATCCAGAAGTTTCATGTCGATCAGTCAAACCTTGCGACCTGAGAAGTGCTTGCTCAACAAACAAACAAACAAACAAACAAACAAAACAGCCAAAACTCTAAGCGTAAGAACTTCAACTTTTGAGGTTCAATCTTCACCTCGGCTCATTTATCTTCTATCAATATAATGTATTATCCAATATAACAATTATATCAATTAAAATATGAATTATGATTATTCAAATTAATATAAAAATTGATGAATAATGATGGTATTATCAAAAGTTACGAGTTGAATCTACTCAGATTGGAACAACAAAACAACAAACAAATCATCGCCGGCCACTTACTTGGGTTATAATATCGAAATCAGTATAGGGAGATTAACACGGGACGAGAGAAAAGTATCAGGGTAACATAAGTCACATGGTAGTTATACGGAGTATAAACAAACAAACAGATCCAGTCACATTAATCGTTTCCTACCCGTGCGTTGAAATCCCCTGCAGGCTTCTAATGGTAACATGCGTACTTCTTCGCAGATCATGTTAGCCTGATACAACTGGCCTCATCACATGTTAATTACCCTATCTGCAAACTGAACGCTCAACAAACACTGAGCTGGACGAAGTCTTTGGTTCGAGGCCCGCGTAAGGCAGTTCAAATATTGTTTCTGTCGGGGTAAAATGTATAGATGTGAAATCACTGATTGCGAATATGATAAATGTATGAAGTAATTAAAACAAATAATAATAATAATAATACATTTTCTGAGTAGTTTGAGGCTTTAGCGACCCGAATATGAGGTATTAGGTACTGAGTTGTTTCGTCGCGTCGTTTGAGTTGAATTCTTACTCGACGTTTCGGTCTCCATGTTGAGACCTTTCTCAAGATATAGTCTGGTTCAGAAGAAAGTCTCAGAAGAACTTGGTTAGTCTCTTTCTTCTGAGACGGTTCTTTCTTCTGAAACAGACTAACTCTTGAGAAAGGTCTCAACATGGAGACCGAAACGTCGAGTAACAATTCAACTCAAACGACGCGACGAAACAACCCAGTACCTAATACCTCAATAATAATATCTTCATTTTTCCAGAAAAATTAACCATACAATTATAAAAACACATAGTTATTATAAAAAACACATAAAAACATCCGAATTATCATAAAACACTTGATGTTTCACCATATTTCACCCTATTAACACGATTCAATCAGAGTATCGTTATGTTTGTGTGTGTGTTATGGTGTTCGCCGTGTGAGCGAGTGACCTATTTGCCTCAGCACGGTCAGTAACTAGAGTATGAAGTGTGTGCCGTGGCAGGCCAAGTATGACCCTCCAAGTCTGCATTACACACAATTATTACTGCTACAGGAACATAATTAGATCATTATGTTGTGGACAATTAGATTTACACTCATTTCTCTTGGTCAAATTCTGTTTGTATTTTATGAATTTATATGGAAATCATGTATTTTTTTCCAGTGACAAAATAGAGATATTACTGTTGAGAAATTGATAGTCGGAGATTTGTATTTTTAAAATTGCCTTTGAATCGAATATTTCAATATTTCAAGTTTGTAACCATTCAAAATATTGATTTCATATTTGAGTGTTCGAGGTATTAGAAACATAGGTATACAAACTCGACTCGGAATATTTTTTAAAAAATCACGAATTTTGCCGAATCATATTTTTTGAGTTCACGAATAAACCTACGGTGAATTTATAGATGACTATCTCGCATTTAGGCCGATATGATTTCGAATTTCCATTTATCTTTCCGTATACAGTAGTATTATTTATTTATATTTGATCTATTTATTCATCATTTATATCTGTGAAATCACCCTGGTGGGAACTTTCTGCCCTATGAAGACTGGGGCTCGCCTCGACGCGATATATTCAACAGATACAAAAATACAAAATACAAAATACAATAAAAATTCGATCCAATTATTGTAGAATACTATACAACGTAACATTTGGAATAACTCTAATCGTGTAAGCTAGTATATGGAGAGGAATGTTCTGTATACTCCACAAGTGGTTAGTTGACTGGCTGTGTTGTGATAACCATGGTAACGCGTATTGTTGCTGCGGTCAGTCGGACCGGAAGTAGGGGGGGGACAGGAACACTGTGGGAAACACTCCACAACAACAACAACAACAAGGAATGCACCTCACTCCCTCCCCCCTCCCTCCCCTCACTGCGCGTTACCAGCACTTACCTGTAGTACAAATAATCCAGGCTGAGATTTATAACAATAATAATAATATAGTTTATTGTCAATTATTCGGTTTTACATTTTAAAATATTTTACATGTCAGTGATTTAATATCAGATGATAATTAAAATTAGATTCATATAATAGAATAATCTGAGTAATAGTTTCTAAATTGGAATGGTAAATCTGAATTTGGTCCAAGATTCTGAGATCTGAGATTCTGGTTTCTAGATCTAGATTGCAATGGTCTCTGCTGAATCAGTGTGTACATTATGATAACATAGTTTATATGACGTATTGGAAATTATTACAATTTATTTCACTTCACGATTCTTTCACGACCGACACATTGTGTTACCAGCACTTATACCTCCAGGCAACAATTTGCTTCTACATCTGACATTTGCATTATCCACATATTTATTTCCATTTTATTTATTCATTTTCTCATTTGTTCAGATTCGGTTCGCATACTTCATATTTTCATCCTTCACGTTTCATTTCAACTTCGTCTTTCAAAAGAAGTTGCAGCAAGATTTTCTCATCTTACGCAAATATCCCAATTACTATCCAGTTGGTCACTTCGTTCTTCTCCCGCGAGCTTGATTAGGCCTATATCAATACCCTCAGTACATTATTGAATGACATCACTGAGGGAGCC